>JAUUDY010468806.1:0-10805 GCA_032361765.1 Panulirus inflatus | reverse complement strand
AAAAAATATCACACACACACACACACACACACACACACACACACACACACACACACACACACACACACACACACACACAACCAGTATTAAACTGAAATCCATGTTATGAAGGAAGTACGCCCTCGACGCTACAACAAACAGTACTGTTATGAGTTACCAAGAAGCTTCTGTGAAGAGAGCTCTGTAGTGGGATATTCTACGGTAGATTTCGTACAAGCGGAGACAACCAGTAGGAAGTGCTTGGAGGTGTAGGGGCTGAGAAGTAAGGGTGGAAATACCTGAGTAAAGATTAGGATTTCGACAAGTTTCAGGATGTAGGGAGACATAAGGGCAATAATGATATTCTTGCGAGGTAATAATAGATACAATCCTCACAATATATTCGACTATTACACCTCATACATAAGCCTTTGTGCAACGATAGATGGTATGTCTTGCCTTCCTTACCACATTCCCTTATAGAATATGTTATGTGCGTCGGTTGAGCGTTCAGACAAATGTTCGCTGTGCCATAGTCTTCACACAGGACCTAGACTTTAAAGCGTACTACCTCTTCCCTAGACTATATATGCCCGATGTTTTCCTTTCATCGTATTGTTGTCTCGTCTGGTCTCGTTGTACTACGGATCGCATCCGTGTGTTCTTTTCAGTTCTGTTTGTGTGTGTTGTCAGGTAACCAAATGATCGAAGCAGTCTCGTTTTCTGTTTAAGGCTTCTGTATGTTGATGTGCACTGTTCACAGATCAGGGAGTACCATTTCTAGACTGTGGTTGATGATTATAAAGATATCCTTGCTTATTGACAGGTGTCGGGGAGTATCATTTCTAAACTGATTAATGATTTTGTAGATGTCAGCTTTTATGAACAAGGGTCAGGGAGTATCATTCCTACACTATGATTAATGATTATAAAGATATCCTTGCTTATTGACAGGCGTCAGGGAGTATCATTTCTAAACTGATTAATGATTTTGTAAATGTCAGCTTTTATGGGCAAGAATCGTGGAGTATCATTCCTACACTATGATTAATTATTATGAAGATATCCGGATTATGAAGATATCCCCGGTTATGGAAAGTATTTCGAGATCACCTTAGTGGTTCTGGTAAGTGCTTGACCAGATGTGAAGTGCAGATGTGGATATATGCACGAGAAGGATAGATAAGAGATAATGTAAGATGGCATCTAGATGATAAAGATAGTTGAAGGTGATAGATACAAGAGAAATGGGCAAATAAAATTCCCTGTAGGCGAGATAGGGAGGAAGAGTGTGATGCGGAAGGGAGAAAAGGTTCTGAAAAATAAATGGTCAAAGGAAAGGGAAAAATTTAATTCATGGATGAGAGCGGACGACCGTGAAAGGCAGTAGAGGAAGAAATTTTTTTTTGGTGTATGTCATTTCTTTAAAATCATCGGACTGGAGTATTTCTCTGCGAATAAACTTAAACTGGTAATGCACAAGATGCGGCCAGAGCTAATTCACTTAAGATGGTCAAGGGAGAAGTTCAGTAATCCTATGAGTAACTTTGAGAACAGAATACACTGATTTTAGTGCAGTTAAGATTAGAGTTGACAGCAGTGTAGTGATGGTATTGTTGTGTTGTGAGTGTCACACCGTTTCAGCTCCTCGAATAGACAGCCCCTCCCATTCTAAGATACTGAGAAGGGTATGTTCAGATCTTTCTTGAGAAGTTAGGTCAGGTGAAAAGGTAGTAACGATAAGTGAAGGCAAGATCTAGGGATTCATTCCTCCTACGTAGTTTCAACAGTGTCCATCCCATGAGAAAGTAACTGAAAAGGGTAGATTCTTATCTCTTGCTTTCAGTTTTCCCCTGCTGCTTTGAATCAATTGTGATCATGGATAAAGCTTGGTCAAATAGTGTGTGTTTAAGGTAGGTAGTGAGGCCGATTTCGCTCCCTCGATGTCTAAATTGACTGATGAATCTAGGTCTTGTCCATGCAAATCCCTTGCAAGATGTTCCATTGGTGATGTTATGAAATATTATGTCCCTTAACATTCATCCACAATGTGCTGATAACCTTTGCGTGCAGGAGGGGAAAAAGAAATGAGTGCTCCCAAGTTTCTCCTGTCATAAACATAATGTGTGAGCCTCCCAAATCTTGGCGTTGCTCCCACAGGTTAACAGATTACAAGTAGGGCATGGATTGTTTACCTGACATCACTTCTGCCCCATATGTAACCAGCGTTATGGTCGACCACCTGCAGGTGCTCTCGACGATCGCTGGATCCCTGACTGTGTATCCAAGATTTGTAGGTGTCGACTTCATTCCTCTCAATGCAAGCGACGTGAACTGGCTGAAGGCGAGTCTAGGAAGGAAGGATGGGATCCTCAATGGAATGCAAGGCCATAGTAAGGATAGAGAGTAAGGACACGTGGGGAAGAATAGATTCGTGAATGGAAAGTAGGATTAAGGACATAAGCGTCAGTATGTAGGTGAAGGAGTTAGAGGTTATGGAGGTATTGGATACAGGAGGATGGTGGCAGAAGTAGGGTTTGCGTTTGTTGTTGTTCAGGTGTATACGTATCCGAGAGGATAGTGGCGAAGTCATATTTATAAACTTAGTTGGGTGGAATGCGTGGTTTCAAGATACGAAGACGGAGGGAGAGAGAATTATACTACGTTATAGGAGGGGATAAATCATCATGTTAGAGAAGGGGAAAGAAGAGTTTTGACCCAATACAAACGTTATGTACTTATTTTTTATGTGAATTCGGTATTGTGATAGACACCAGCGAGTGACTTCGAAGGAAATGATGGGGTGTAGGAAGGAAACCTGGTCTACAACTTGGATGAGATTACCCGAGAACTTGGGAGAAAGCGTTGTAAAATGGGGCAAAAGTTAGGATGAACTCTATACACGTTGCTTGATTCACGCAATATGATCCGCTGGGAGTACGGCATGACCGGCGACGATGTTAAGAGGCATAGACGCAGGCAGGGGAGAAAATCGGTTCCGAAACGATGGACGAACCCGCGAAACGAGTCCACAGTTCGAACCTCAGGATTGTGCATCATGTATACTCGCTCTGTGACTAACGGGTGATGAGTGACGTGTGATATTTGACGGGAGCGAATCGATAGGCGTGACAAGTGAGTGGGTGATAACGCAAAGGAATTTTTATTGGGTATCATAGTTGGTAAATGAATCATGCTGTCATATCGGGGGTACACACACACACACACACACACACACACACACACACACACACACACACACACACACACACACACACACTCACTCACTCACTCGGCAAAGGCAAACAGTAACTGTCATTAATGAATGCGATAGAGTCATTCCTTGGCACAGTTTTCTCTTGAAACTCTGTGCTTTTGTGCCGTCAGCTCTCTCTCTCTCTCTCTCTCTCTCTCTCTCTCTCTCTCTCTGAGCCTTGATTTCCCAAGGGATGGAACTCATGCTTGGCCATTTCAGTCGGTCACAATGTGTTGAATACTCGCATGCCGAAGGGTCTCCATTCAGAAACTTAGAAAGATGAAATTATGCGACGTGACAAAACTGGCGAATAATTCGAAGGGAAAAATAATGGTAGCGAATCCAATCCAGTTCATCTAGCAACTCTGAAATAGGTGGACAATAAACGGTTGGATTTGAAGGAGGTTTTGAAGTTCAAAATACTTTTGATTTTATGTTCTTTTTCTCTTGATCTTTTTGCCTTTCTAGACTACTTGATTACATCGTGAGCTGTCTGGCGTAGTATAAGATGCATTAGTAGCGTTTTCTGTATTTTTCTTGAGCATATTTGAGATTATATATATATAATGTGTGTGTGTGGATCGGGTGGAGACGTGTGGGCGGAGCTGATGGGCAAAGCTGATCGCTCATTGGTTGCTTGTTTGGTAAGGCTTATGAGGCGTTTTAAGGATGGGAGGATTTGAAAATCTTCGACTTGTGTGTTTATTGTCGGTTGTTTTGTGGTGTTGTTCATTGCCTCCAGAAACAAGAGACGACGAGGGTCTTGTTCTCTGTCGAGGATGTTTGTGTTCTCGTCCAAGTCTTGCCGTGTTAGGGGGGAAGTTATGCACAGTTGCTTGGTGGTTATTCCAGTGTATGAGTGAGATCCACACTCCTCTCACCGTTGCAGTTGTGCTGGTAAATGACGTGGTCCTCCTCGAGGGGCGTCTTCGTCACGGCGTGTCTGTTTCGAAGCAGGTGGGCTGTTATCATTGCCTAGTAACGCCAACATTCCCAGCTGTATTAACAACACTACACACGTTGCATCACCAACATTATAGACTGCAACACCACCACCACTACCACCGCTGCTTCGCCAATACTAAACTGCATCACCAACATTACAAGGCTACATCCCCAGCACTCCACGCTACGGAAGTCATCAACCACCAACATCACACAGGCTACGCCAACAAAAGTCCACGTTGCATCGCCGACAGTATACCCCAACCTCACCAACACTAAAGGCTGCTTGGCCATGCCTCTCCAGTGGGGTCCTGTTTAGCAAGCTTTCTTCTCACTCGCCTCTTTGGCTCCGTTCCTCATCCACTGCTTCAATGCAGTCTTTCTCCCGGACAACTCCTCGGTCCGTCTGGTTCCTTTCAGACTTTTGGGATATTTCAGGCGCGTTTCCAACAGAGCTACACATCCAGCAGAGTAGCTTTTTTCCACTCTTAATCATTATATCAGCCGTCCCTTTGATATCTTTGAGGAAGAGGAGGAGGAGGAGGATATTCACTGGAATACTCATTCTACCAGAATATTATGTTTTTTGGCAGGAGAAACCTTCCTATTATCCCATCTTTTAGGAGGTGGTATTTCTCTCTCTCTCTCTCTCTCTCTCTCTCTCTCTCTCTCTCTCTCTCTCTCTCTCTCTCTCTCTCTCTCTCTCTCTGAGGAAAGGCGACCCCGGGATAGACTGCAATAGTACCCTCCCCTGATCTCTTTCCATTCCAGGGTGGCCTTGGCCACGAATGCGCTTGGCTGTAGTTAGAATAACTGTCTTTCAAAAATAAAGAAAAAAAACCCGACCAGTAGTTCCAATGGATGAGAGTGAAGTATATCGCCGTCACGTACCAGTGGCCTGTGCTGAGTGGCTGTGTGCAGAGTGAAAGAGGGTATTTCAGTGCTTATGGACATCACGAGAGAATTCGGGGGAAAACAGATCCCAACTCTCAAAGACTCCCCAGCAGGAACTGCTCAGGTGGATACTACATAGGTTTTAATCCCTTTTATAATGGACATATGATCCATTCCGTCTGCAATACGTTTTAAGCTTGTTTAATGTTACTTTTGTATGTTATTTTGATTCACGGTTTCATTATCTGGTATGTTTCGTCGATTTAGGACGATTTAGCTTCGCCAAATGTGACATTCTGCTCATCAAGAACAGACGGGACCTCGTTGTGGATAGGGGCCTATATAGGTTTTGGTACACCGCACATGACACCTAGAGAAAAGATGGGAGCCAAAAAGGCAATATCTTCCCCCCCTCTTGGCGTTACCTTCCTAATGTGGGAAACGGCGAACGTATATGTAAAAAAAATTAAACGAACACATACACACACACAGCAGTGTCAACATAATGGATATTTTTCCATGCATAAAGAATGATGAACGAATATTGATAGAGAGAGAGAGAGAGAATGAAAGCAATAAGAAAATCCATTATACCACGACACCGGATTTTGAGTTGACATATCCACTAAAATTTTGGAAATACAGCTTTGCAATCGTGCATTACGGAACACAAGGGTCACATTGAAAGTTCTCGGTGCATATTTTTGTGTTGTGTCAGGAAAGAAATGATGACAGGGAAAGTTTCAGAGGAACTGGTGTGGACCTTATTCACTAGAGTGCCTCTTGTATGAAGAAAAAGGAATCCTGAAACTGAATTCGACTTCTGAAGGCTGAAGTAAAGACATGGTGCTTTTCATATACAGTATATGCATACTTGTGTATATAGAAATGTAATGCATTTTCTCAATTTAAATCATACACACTAGAATACATGCAAACGCATACACACATGCCTACGCAAAACTAGAATATGCTTCTAAAGTTTGGGCAGCTCGTCTTAAGAAGCACAAAGAGCTAATAGAGGAGGTCCAGAGGAGGGCAGTAATGATGCCATAATCAAGAAATCTGAATTACGAAGAAAGCCTGAAGTCTTTAGATTTGTCCTGCTTGGAATAGAGAAAAATAATGGGAGACCTAATCACAACTTTTTGGTTTTTGAAAGAGATAGATGATGGCGAGAATTGGAACAGACCTATGACGTGGACAGTGAAAGGCTCTTCAAGAATAAGCAGAGGATATAACATGAAATGAAGCAAGAAACTTGCTAAAAAAAAAGATGTAAAGAAATAATTTCATAGTAACTGGGAGATGGACGAATGAAATAAAGTGGCTGAGGACAAGATTAATGGAGACACTATACATGAATCTAAGCAAATGTATGGTAGTAACGATTGTTCAATAGGTGGTACCCCACTAGTGTAGAACTACCTACTCATATGATTCAAGGAGGTAATTACAAGTAAAATTACTACGTACTGTCATGTACAAGCTCACTTCTTTCCCCTCTCCCACACACACATTATTGAAAACATTATTACATCATGAACCAATAAAAAAAAAAAATGATAATGAATCTAACAGCAGTATAAATCATCGATATCAAAAATCATAGAAATTATTAACACTATTAATCTAGACCAAGTACATCAGGATAAATGGATATGCCCAACATAAATGAGTGCAGATATGACACTGTACCAGTTAATCTTTCAGGGGGTCTTGGTGTAAATGCCTCGGTCCTCTCAAAATATGAAGCGGAATGTCGATAAAAGCGGAGCACACAGATCTTCCCCACACATCCCTGTGACCAGAAATAGCTGTTTCCCCTAGAAGGGAGTGATAAATGCGGCCCCCCTCCCATCTGCACAAGTGATTGTATCAAGTTCTAATTAAGAGATGCAGAAAGTAGAGGGGAGAGAGAGAGGGACTGAATCTTGAGACGGACTACTGATTCTGCTTCTGGGACTGAGAAGGAGCCTGTGGCAATGAGAGAGAAGAAATAGAACGAGAGAACGAAAAACAGAGAAAACGTAAGAAAGACAAGAGGGTCAAGAAATAAAGGAGGAAATCCACCTAAAAGAATGAGAAAGTATTAGGAAGAGAAAGAAGCAGAGAGGGCAAACCGAGAACTAGGGAGAAACGGAGAAAGAAAGAGAAGAGGAGGAGGAGGAGGAAAGGAAACACAGACGGATTCATGGATGAAGCCATACACGAAAGGTTTAAGAGACAATAAGCACCTCCAGCAAACACCATCAGCCTCGGTACTCTGCTCTCTCTGTCATTCCATCAGGACTCCTCCGTTCCAGATGTCACTCGAGCCTGGAACGCGTCAGTGCAGCAGATTGACGCGGAAGAGATCAAACACTCGGGCTGGATTAATTCATCAACTCGCACCTCGTTTCAGGCAAATGCCTTTGTTGTAGATCACTCATCTGCATGAACTACATGTAGAGCTGTCTTTACGATAGCTTTTGGAATACCTCAAGTAGGCTTAAGGTTTTTATGGTGGTAAGATGAAAATCCTTGAATTGTGTGTATGGGAGCATTCGTTACGCTTCAAAATGCCTTTTCACTGGTCACTTGGTTTAAACTTTAAAGGTGCCATTTCATCTCTAACAGTCTGAAAACCAATACAATTTAAGTTTTACTTAATCGATAATCAGGCCACCACCTTAAAATCTGCGAGAAAAGAATGCTCTGGACGCTAATAGGATAAAAACTAGCTTTTTTTTATTATACCATCGACTATAGACTCCTTTTGGGGAATTAGTAAGACTTAATATCACCTGGGTAGATGGGGAAAAAATTGAAGTTCCGGTCGCTGCAAGGTACCAACTATGGCCTGTGTCTTTGTATGGGTAATAGTGCTTTGATTTCTGAGGGTCTTTGATCCTGCAGTCAACAGCGTTTTGCCACTGTTTACACAGTCGTCAAGTGATCGGGGGTCCCACCTGCTACTAATGAATAGCCTCGGATATTTTCGTATTGGATACACTTAATCATGTTGATAGATCAAAGATATATATATCTCATGAACCAAAGTGAATCATGATGATTAAACGTGTGTGGATGAATCTTGTTTTTTTTTTTTTTTTTTTTTTTTTTTTCACTTCTCTATGACCCCCTAAGTCGGAGGGATGAGTATTGTTTTGTTTTTTGTTTTACATAACCCCTCACCCCATCGGTAAAAACATTGTTATTGCTTTGTCTCTCTTTATATACATATCTTGTTTTTCATTACAACAGTCAGTACCGTAACCCTAGTTTAGATGTGATCTATTTGATCTGATGTGTAAGAGTCATCAAAAGCATGTTTACTTAAGTTGAGCCTTTGAATCGACCTATACGCTCCAAGTCAAAGGCCAGTAGTGTTGATGGTGTAGTAAACATCAACACTTGGTGTAGATGGCCTGTGGCATGTGTAGTAAAGAGGGTCAAGCCAAAAGCCAGTTATGTCGAGGGTGTAGTGAAATAGATCTTGATTCGTAAGACTTGGACGTCCGTCTGTTTTGAAAGATGATTGGTGAGGAGGACGTAGGGAAGATGAGGCAATAGTGAAGATAGTATTTGACCTGACCCATTAGTGTCTGGTGAAAGGCCAGTGGCTTCAGTGAGGAATAGTTAACATGTTATACCGTTATCTGTCCCTCCAACAATGCTGGTGTCTTTTTTTTTTTATTTCCCGCTTCTAATTTCGACGTTATTTTTTCGTTTTCTCCTGAATACCAGCGGCGATTTTTGCCCCATCATTAATGCCGGCATAATGATTCGCCCTTCCTTTAATGATTATAGCACTGCCTCCTGCCTCCATCCTGGAATCATTTTCTTTCATCCTTCCGTAAACGCAAGCATCATTTTTTAGTCCCTCCCTCAATGCTGGAACACTTTTTGCTTCCCCTCCCTCTGTCCTGCCTTTATTTTTTGATCCCTCCCCGTGTTTGCTGAAGCCATTGTTTTGTTCTTCCCTCACTGATGAAATTTTTTTGGCTTGATTCCTTCACCAGTGTTGAAGGAAATGCTTCATTCGCACCCTGATTGTCCCGCAAGATGTCTCGTATTCATATGGTGATCATGTTTGTGTATATATTCTTTCATATTACAGTATAGACAGTGGAACTCCCTAAAATGAAAGTAACCGCATTTCACACACTCATACTTGGTCATTCTCGAGTTGATGCTCGTATGGACAAACAAACACGTACAGACATGCATACACGGACCTAGAGTGCATGCACACGTGAACACTCACTTGAGTACATATACGCAGACAGTAAATATGAAGTGATGAGGATGGAACAACAGGGAGAGAAGTCTTGATATGAATATTATCTATCAGTAAACAAACTGCGGGAATGTATAAGACGGACTTGGGAGCTTACGTCTTTCTTAACCTGTTGCTGGAGTCCCACCAGAGGCTAAAGGTACGGGAGACAAACTGTTTGCTGGCAAACACTTGAAAATTGCCCTTAAGAGCATGGGTTAGAGAGGTATTCAGCAAGCTGTTGACATCCTACATGACGCGAAAACAGGGTATACTTCTGAGGTTTGCCCATTGCCGTTAAAGCAACAGAATGAGCAAATAGAGGTACAAGGAGGGGATCTGCCGCTGATACACTTGCACACGTGTTCACAAGGAAGACTGCAAACAGTACACACACTCAGCTGGCATAGGTTTGTGTGTGTGTGTGCATAAATAACTAATAAAAACATGGAGCAACATGAGCGTAAAACTCTTCCCATAAAATGGAAATGACACACACACACACACACACACACACACACACACACACACGCGCGCGCGCGCGCAAAAGGTTACATTTTTCTAGTAAACGCAAGAAAAGGAACCAGTTCTACTAGAATCGGTGCGTTACTCTCTCCTAGGAGGAGCGTTACAGCTTCAACAAGTCAACAGATTACAATCATCAACACGTATCACAAGACCACAAGTAATACATTGTTATTGTTAACTGAATTCGCCTGAATGGACATAACTTGTCATAATGAGTTATGTCGCTTTTATAGCAGTATTGGTTGTGTTAGTAGAAGTAGTAAGTAGTAACAATGATAGTGTTGTAATTGTTAAATCTGTGTTGTGGAAGCACTATTGTTGGAAATGATGGTCTATAATTATATCAAACGGGAGTCTGTGATGGATCAAGCTACCCGATCGTATTCTATTCCAAAGCATCAGTAAGTCACTGGTAACACCACTGCAACAGCATCCAGTACAAAGTACCATCTACCTGAGGCCGCTGGTTTCAACCCCCCTTTAATAAAGCACATTCGTGTTGTTGACGGATGGATCTGCCAATGAATAAATTACTCCCCCTCATGTTGTTGGCTCGGGAGATCTTCCACATAACGTTGTTAGCGACGTTGTTCGTGGCTGTAGAGTCGCAACCCCATGTCGTAATGGTGATTTATTCCCCTTTGATGCACAGACCATTGGCAATGGTAAACAAACATCAGTCGAGCCGTTTTGCCTTGAGCAGAAAACTGTGTGACACGATCCCTTAGATTTAAAGCTGCTTAAGCTTAGATGTAATGAGAAAATACTTGTGCATGTAGAGCACAATGTATAGGCATTAGGATGTCGTCTGTTCTCTGTTCTGTATGGCATTGATATTCGTCTCTATCTTTTTTCGTACTGAGGCTGGTGTGCTTCGTGACGTACTAACATCTTTTCTCGTACTGAGGCTGGTATATCAGTGACCTGCTCCACCATCATCTC
>JAUUDY010468695.1:0-10806 GCA_032361765.1 Panulirus inflatus | reverse complement strand
TATATATATATCATCCCTGGGGATAGGGGAGAAAGAATACTGCCCACGTATTCCGTGTGTGTCGTAGAAGGCGAGTAAGAGGGGCGGAAGCGAAGGGCTGGAAGTCCTCCCTTCCTGTATTATTTTCACACTTAAAACAGCTCTGAACATTTACGTTACACAAACTGAGTGTGAGCACCAGGGTTTCCATAACTGCCATATCCATACGCAGGTTGGTGCCGTTGCATCCAATCACCAGTCACTCCTCTGGTATAATCAGTTCTCCGAGTAAACCCATCCATTTTTCCTTTTCCACATTCTGCTTCTCCTCCTAGTACCCTCTACTGTACTGCTGTATGTCATCGTGACCAGCCTATCATCTCCCATACTCTACACGACCTCACACTCCTCAGACACGCTCACCCTACGCCTGTGTAATGACCTCTTCACGCCACATCACCTTCGCACGTCCTCCCGTCACCCCCTCCCCTGTGTATCCTCCTGATTTCAACTTCACTTCGTCCAGGTCATCCAGGTCGCTCTTGGTGTTCGACCTCTCATGACCTGAGCGTTAGGTCAAGCACCCCTTCACATACCTATCCTCACACACTCGTCCCTCACGCCTCCACCAGAGCTTTATCTTCAGCCCTTAAATTTCCTCCTGTTATCTACAACTTCCATTTCTCCGTCACGCAGCTTAATCTTATATACTCTTATCTCTTATCCCTTTTAAGGCCTAACGTCTCACTTTTATTATTCACATTCTCTCACACCCTATCTCCCTACCTCCTACATACCTCATCGAACCGTCTCTCCATTTCGTCCAGCAGCCTGACAACGCAGCATCATCTGCATACATGAACAACAACATCATATACGTTTTTCCATGGTTAAGTTAGCGCACCAGAGCCACCACCACACACCTCTCCTTCATCTCACACAACGCCGCTGTTCATGAAGGAATAAGATAGATAACCACCGCGACATTATCACTCAACCTTGAGGAACGCTCACATATATTTGTGACATTGTCTCTCATACCACCACCACCACCACCACCACGTACCCTCACACACGCACTACTTTACCACCACCACCACCACCACGCACCCCCACACACGCACTACTTTCATCACAAGAGCTGTACACAGCAGTCACAACTCTCCCATGCACACAGTGTAGTCAACTTCTCTATTCATCATATGCCTTGTCTAAATGTGTATATAGATATCGCGTGCGTTTTTTGTCCCTTCCTGAACACAAGCTTATCTGTGGTCATGGTAGAGGGCAGCTGTAGAGACCAAGACAAGCTTAGCTGGTGCAAGTCGGGCCCGTGCCTCCCACACATAAACCCTGCCCTTCCTTCACCAAGGATAAGGATGAAGATAGTAAGGAGCTGCAGCTGCAGTACTTGATGATGATTGTGATAATATTGGTAATGATAACCAAATTCATTGTTAAGTTGACTGAATGAAAATGGTTTTAAAAAGTTTACTCGTATTTCTGTCAATTTTCACGATCTAAGCTAATTATGATCTTATTTCCATATAGTCATTTTCTTTTATATCTAATTCGTTGTAGACGTTCCTTATATGCAAATCCTCCAGTGTTCTGCTGATTTAAGCCAGTAATGTCTAGGGGAAAACTTCGCCTCAATGTAGCGACAAGTTTCCCCTCAAGGGTAAGCCAGTGATGGGGATTAGTGAGGGATCTTGTGGTATACAGAGTGTGGTCCTCTCCACTGTACAGAGGACATGAAGAGTGGAGGGAGGGAGGGAGGGAGTGTCTGACTGCTGCAGGCAGATGGCAGGGAAGGTTCAACGAAGAGAATCGAATGAAGGGGGAAAAAGCCGAGGTTGGAAATTGTATTGATCACATTCAGACAACCTTGACCTCGCTCATACCATTTCAGGTTTGTAAATAAGCGCGACGTAAATCGGGAAGGAGTGAGGGTGAGGGTCACAGTAAGTGAGTCTCATGCAGCACGATGTGCCTCAGGAGGAGGTACACATCAGTGTACTCTGCAGGTGTTGGTATGACTTCCCTGCTGCCGTATGTGTCCATTCTGGTGAGTGGGACGTATCACTCGGGGCGCGTTTGAACTGGTGTGAGTTACGGCTCGTGGTGGTTGTCAGCACCAGTACGTACATTGATTGTAATTTAGATTGTTGTAAATGAGAGAAGGATCACTTGGTGTGGTCTTGTGTCGGGATAAGTCGGAAGTCTGAGGTAAACAAGTGTTATATGGGTACACTCTAGGCTTAAGTAGACCAGTGGTGCCTCTAGAACGTTCACCCGTGCCCGAGTACACAACAGACTGAGGTAAACCAGAGTGGTACCTTCAGGTGTTGACTTGTGTCGGGGGTATTCAGTACACTGGGGTGAATCATGAATACTTCCTCCCCCTCCACCCCCCGGGTGTTGGCTTGTGTCGGGTTACTCAGTTGGTTAAGGTAGATCAGGGGGTGACCTCCAGGAATTGACGTGTGTTAAGGTATTCATAGGTCATCCGCACGCTCTGTAGTACACGCAGGCACCAGCCACCTTCAGGAGATGTGGTGATTGCACTGGGTACCATGGGACATCTCGAGACGTTCCTGAACACCCACACACGAGAGACAGAGACAGATGATACGCGAGCATTCTAGGATGTCTGCAGGTAATGTGGGATACTTTTGTAGTCCTTCATGGTACTTTCAGGGTATCTACAGGCCCCCACCTGAGCCTATAGGCTCTCTTTCGCATGTCCAAGCACTTTTCGACATATATAGGCACCCTGGAAGACTTGCAACCATTCCAGATTATTCCCAGGTGTTCCAGACCACCCCCGGGCACTTCACGGGATACCCAGACCCCGTGGGACAACTTTTGGCTCCGTGGAGGCACCTGGTGGAAGGCAGTCCAGGACACTTGTAGGGACTTTGGAACATGTTATGCACTCCAAGACACCTGTGGGAACAGTAGAACATCTATAAGCACTCCAGGACACTTATAGGACTGCAGAACATCTATGAGCACTCCAGGACACTTGTGGGCACTGTAGAAGATCTGTAAGCACTGCAGAACACTTGAGGGCACTACATAACATCTATAAGCCTCTGGCACACATGAATGCGCCTCAGGACAGCTTCAGGCATTACAAGGCTCGGGGAGGTCTAGATGCGACCCCCAGGGTAGATGGATGCAAGCCCCAGCCTCTCTTCTTCTCCCTCCTCTGCCTATTTATGAACGTGTGACTACGTGATGCCCCTAGTGTCGTGTGACTACGTGATGCCCTTAGTGTCGTGTGACTACGTGATGCCCTTAGTGTTCCAGTAGCGCCTTTGATCTGTCGTCAGTCCTCTACTCCTTTTACAGGGATGTGAACTTCGCTGCAGCTCGTGTATATATCTTCATAAAGAACGCGATAAGAAGTAACATTGTAGTTCCCTGTCTTCCCTCTGGACTTTAGTTTCCCTTTCTCAACGCTTCCAACCGTTTGTTCATTCGTTCGTTCCACAAGATGATTAAATGGCGCTCATCTGGGGAACGTTCCAACGAGGGCCAGTGAGGTTGTAAACCAGCAGTTAGGTTAGTTTACCTTCTGTTACCAGTGCAAAGGCATCAACAACAGAGCAGTGTTGGTTGCCTTGCTTTATGGACACCGATGCCCCACCTGCCAGCCCTTCTGTACTGCGGGGTTAGCGTCACGCAGCGGTGGTCTGACCTGGACGCTCCTACCCCGGGCGCCGCCGCTTTATCAACCACAGGGACTGACGCAAAGCTGCACAGGGTCGACTGTAGGGTCGGGCAACCGGGCTGTGGTTGTGGAGGGGTCGAGTGTAGGGGCGGGGAGCCACGCTGTGGCTGTAAAGGGACTGGAAATCAGTGTATCACTGTAAAGGGTCGACTGTAGCTGGCGGGGGACGGGTTTATGACTGTAGATGGTCGAGTGTAGGGGGGGGGGACCGCCGGCGTATGACGGTGGATGGTGGAGTGTAGGGGCGGGGGGAAGGCTGGAGCACGCACCGGCACCTGTAACAAGAGACGGGTACTACTGTTACATGCGGGCAGCCCCATGCATTAGTAGACTCAAATATACACCACGCCTCCTGCTCCTCCTCCTCCTCCCCCTCTCCCCTGTTCCTCCGCCTCCTCCTGCTGTTGTATTATCCGCCACTGGTATTGCAGCTGCCGCTGGTGCTTACGCTGGTCATGACATGGCTGCTGGTGAAGTTATAGGTGACTGATGATATTCGAAGATTATGATGGGAGATTATTTTAGTCTGCCGTCTGTATGTCCAGAAATTATCACCACCGACACAGGTGTTTTCGCTGAATGTCGTGGTTGCTGCTGTTATTTCAGCTGCTGCTAAAGCGACAGCTGTTTTCCCTGCAGCTGTAGTTGTGTCCCTCAGTATACGCTGGTTGGCGGCCTTCGTCCTGTAGGTACCACATACCCTGACGGTGTTCAGCACATGTAGACCTGCTCATGTTAGGGTGTTAGAGGGTGTGCAGGTGTAATGGTTTGATGATTCGGCTGGCCTGCAGGTTTACCACCTGGCACACACCTGTAGGTTTAATGCCTGACACACACCTGTAAGTTTACCACCTGGCACATACCTGCAGGTTTACCTGGTTGTTTGTGTACAGGATGTGGTGGTGGTTTATGGGTTGATCACACACCTGCCAACTTGTTCACTCTGAATTTCGTTGAGTTCCGCGTTTATGTTCGTTATATCGACGAAGTACGTCATTCTCCTCTTGTCCGTCTACATGAACGAACATACTTCACTCCTTAATTGCCTCGATCAGGTCCAGCAAGTGTCCGGAAAACCGCTACTGAACTGTCATTTTTTTTTTGTCCATCGCTGCAAAGGTTTGTGTTTTGAAATTCAGTCGCTGTTAACTTCATGATATAAACAGGTCTACAGCGAGGGACGGTTATGCTCCAGCGAACCTTGTGATCGTTGTGTTGTGCACGGAGAGAGAGAGAGAGAGAGAGAGAGAGAGAGAGAGAGAGAGAGAGAGAGAGAGAGAGGAGGCCGACCTTTGCGACGGGTTTTATCAGCAGAGGGTGATGGGGGTTTGGAGAGGCGGCAGGACCCAGCAGTGGGTCAGACCAGTTGACGGAAGGGGACCTGGGTAGCTTCGTTTAATCGTGGGTCAGTAGCGGCTGCCACTGTGAGAGAAGGAGCGGCCCGAACACGTTCTGTTTCCTGCAACATCTTTCTCAAGAGTGACTCAGAATGCTTATAAAAAACCACGAAAGGTCTTGCGCCTAGAGATGGTCATGGACAGGGTGGTAATGTAGTGCCCACAGTGGGCCATGGGTCATTTGGGGAGGTAGTGTCCACTGTGGGTCGTGGGTCATTTGGGGAGGTAGTGTCCACAGTGGGTCGTGGGTCAGGTGGGGAGGTAGTTCTCGGGTCTCTGGTTGGGGGGAACGGGTCATTTATGACTGACTTGTGGAGAATTGATTTCCGGCGAGTTTGTCGTCCGTATTCATCAGTGGACGTGTTCATGGTCCTCACGTCCTACATGTGTGGGCGTCCGTATCGTTGGAAGTGATGATTGTTAGTCACTGTTCGTTGTGTGTCATTGTACGTTCACGTAGGACGGTAGACTACACGTGTTTTAACAGTGTTGTGAGTGACTGATGCCCGACGCTATGGTGTTGTCAATACTTCAGCTGGTTACATACACCTGGGCGCTGGTGATCGAGGCGTAGTACCTCTTTATTTCAGTGAATTTCTAAGTATTCGTTACTTACAGTGACTTCGTTACTTACAGTGACCTCACAGTATTACCTGGCATTTCCATGAGGACAACACACGTCAAACAAGTTTTCTGGTTAATTTCCTCAAATGTAAATAGTATTAAGAGGTCAATGATGTTTATTATTAATGTGTGTGCCTCTCTAATACTGATAAAGATCCTTGAAACGAGATCTAGCAGGTGACTAGAGAATGACCGTGTAAACAAGTTTAATGTTATTGGTGTAAACCACCGATGATTGTCAAGACGTCATGCTGTAGACTAATCTAGTTTACAATCACTGTCAGGTAAGTCTAAGGTATGATCAGTGTGGTGGTGGTGGCTTGTGGACAGTGTGCGGTGGATATAAGCAAGTCCAGATTTGAGTATTATCCCAGTCTTCAGGTATCTCACTCATCTGAGTTCCTTAGATCACGATAGCACCACGTCGGTACGACATTACGACCCTGGAACACGTCGCTACAACCACTAGAATACAGCAGGACGACCCCTTTAGGTATGATGGTCCGACCTTAGACCCATCCCTTAGTGTTCAGGGCCATAGTCGTACCATCGTGATTAAAGGTCGTCGTGTCGTGCTGAGGAGTCGTACAGTCGTCGGGTACACAAACCTGTACATTTCCTTCCCTTGCGGACGTAGTGTGTGTGTGTGTGTCTTGGAAGCAGCCGACGAGCGTGTGGATGATGAGCAGCGAGTCGAACCATTTACATGGCGTAAACAGCTAACATATCCTTACACTGTGAGGTCAAGAGTACGACTGATAAAGACACGTATAGAGGAATGGGTTACCAGCGAGATGAAACATCAGGAAGATAAACGATATGTTAAAGAGGCGGCAGGAATCAAGCAGAGAAAGTCGGGATTAAATCACGACTAATTACAGTTACCTGAAGTGAGTTGTATATCAGGGTTTGCCCTACTCATTCGACACCTGTTGGGCTTGGAGAGTGCATTGCACTGCGAAGTGTTCCGAGGTCCGGGGAGGATCATCCTGACGGAGAGGTTCTTAAGTTAAAGCTGTGAACACTGGGGCTGTTGTGAGGCTTCTGCATCAGTCGCCACCTGGTGATACGTTCTGTGAACTATACAAGCAAGCAGTAAGAACATGGGTACCTCTAGCCTCAAATACAGAGCGAAGGGTAAAAATGGAGGATTAGTATACTACTTCGATGATGGGTCTTCAGGCAGGATTAAGCGGGACACTACTTCGATGCTGGGTCTTCATGTAGGATCAAGCGGGACACTACTTCGATGCTAGGTCTTAAGGCAGGATCAAGCGGGACACTACTTCGATGCTGGGCCTTAAGGCAGGATTAAGCGGGACACTACTTCGATACGAAGATTAACTAAATGGAAGGTATAAAAGACGCATGTCAGGAGAGCCTTCACGAAACACGTTGTGGTCACCAGTGGTCCTTGGACCACTGCTTTGCTTCATCTATAGACATAACTTGCCGGAAGGGTTAGATTCCTATCGTAATAGGTCTTAAGATAATACCAAATGCATGAGGACTGCACACCTACAAAGAGACTTAGACATACCCAAAGTTGGTCATATATATGGTTGATGAAATTCAACCTAACACATGGAAGGTAATGAAAATGAGACACTGAAATCAAGTATCATCAAGTAGTATATAAACTGCAGGAATCTGTGTGCAGAAGGGGCTTCGGAAACGCCAGTGCCCCTATCCTGTCACATGAGACAAATTATCAGCTAACAAATATGCAAAAAGCAATCATGTTTATGGATATGGAAATATTCAGCAAGCTGTTCACATCATACAAACGACCAAACAAGAGTATGATTATCATGGTTGGTTACCAAATGAAACACAAAGCAAATAGAAGGTTCAGAGGAAGGCAACCAAGATGGTGCTAGAATTAAGAAAGGAGTTAGTGTGGAAGGTTAGAGGCCTTAAATCTGTCCACGGTGGAAGAGAGAAGAGTGATGGATAACCTGATGACAACCTTTAAGTTTGAAACCAGACTGATGATGAAGACGGTGAACAAATCTTCCAGAGATGTACGGATGGAACAACTAAAGGATATAACATAAAATGCAGGAAACTTGCTGAAAACAGGTAAAGAAGTACAAAAGTACAACAGTGATGGATGAATTTGAAAGACTGAATGAGGAAATAGTAAATAACGAGATAATCAAAAGTTTCAGATGATAGTTGATTAGGTTAAATAGACAGGGGCGTGTGAGGGTAATCTACCTCCCAGTACACTACAAACAGGTCATCAGACACACATACATTTCCTCTCATACTTCACTATGCTCGGTAGAGTCACACACCTTACAGGACCACAAGGGAGCCTCCTGCAGGTTGTTTAATCCACCAAGCCTCTTGGTGTGTCTCTGGAGGATCAACTAAGCTGGAAGGAAAATGTCAGAGCCATCATCAAATCCTCCGGTTATCGTCTTTATGTCCTCCGTAGACTCAAGACAGTTGGACTCCCTGCATCTGAACTCATGCAAACTCAAGCCGGACTCCCTGCACTTGGACCCAAGAGCTTCTGAACGACTTTCATTCTTCCTGAACTCGCCTACGCCTCCCGGACCTGGTTTTCCTCCCTGTCTGCCAGACAACAGGGGTTACTAAGAATGTCGCAGGAGGGTTATGCCAGGCTATCCTCAGTTCCTCGCAACACCCAACTCATCACGAGGCGCTCAACACACACTGCTCCTCCAAACTCTATGCAACCATCATATGGACCTCAGTCGAAGTCCAGGACGAAGCTGTTGCACCATCCTCTAACCTCCTGCCAACCTGAGAGTTGTAGTTCGGCACCACAACCGCGTCCACCCCATCCAAGCTGGTGCAGGCCACTCAAAGAACAGCTCCATCCCGTCCACTGTGAATATCATCCACAACAAGAAAACTACCGACCCAGTGTTGGAGTAAAGACTGTGGCTAAATCCATCCTTCTACCGTCTATTCCGTACGTATTTCCACAATATATTTTCAACAATTTGGCTGCAGTTAATTCAATAATCCATTTATCATTATCATTACCAATATCAATATAATTACTATTATTAGTGAATCTCTGACTATCCCCTCCTACCCCTTACACCAGACATGACTATTCCACTCCCACAGCTTGTGAGACCTGGCGGGGTCACTGTGCTTGCTAAAGGCAAGCAGGCAAGCAAGCAGGCAGGGTAGGGAGGCCACCAGGTCTGTCTGGGGGGAAATGCCATCAGCATTCCTTTCAGGCGTGTGTGTGAGTGTGAGAGTTTCTTTGTGTCCGTTCCAAATCCCTCCAGATATCTTCATGGAATTTCTTCAAGAAACCTGTTACCAACTCCTAGAGAGAGAGAGAGAGCATTACTGCGTTACCAGGGTGTCCCAGTTGCTGACATATGAAGAAAAGAATTTACCTCTTACCGACTCACTGGAGCAAGGGGCCTGACGAAGGAATATGTTCATGGAACACATGGCAAAGCTATCATAATGGTCGTTGTAAATATAAACATCATAATATGTTCTCCAGCACGATAACTGGCCTCTACCAAATTTCAATACCTCGACTGGCGACTGATGCCATGCAACAATATCATGAGACATAGACTGACTGGACGTATTCCGTACGTCTGACGCAGGGTCTGGACGCTCTCCCACACTGTGGGTCACACATTTCATCCGACCTCGAACAATGTGTCATCGCTGGCGGGGTCATACCCCGGGTGTCGTCTCCAAACTACTAATGCTGGCGGCTGACATCATTCCTAACCACACGACACATACCTATGTCTGTCCACTACACAAACCTGCATCACTACACACAATCCCTTGTCACATGAATCCATTTCCTGCGCGCCTCCCTCCACTTAGTGAAACAGCTCATGACCATACGAACACGCAGTCTCCACAAAGGCACCACACTCACAACACTCTCCTACCCCCTACACCCCAACCTACCAGCACAAACACCTAACAATCTCCGATACTAAATACATAACCTACACCCTACAAACACCATTTCCTCTCACAGAACCCCGATCGCACGCTAAATATCCTCCATACTGACATCAACACCACCAAAAATGATGCGACGAAGGTCTGAATCTCCTCCAACAAACACAAAATACATACATACATACATATATTCATACATACATACATCATCCACACAACGTACATATATCCATCATCCACGAAACACAACTTACAACCCCCCTCCCCCTCCCTCCCTTCTACACCTACACAACTTTACAAGAAGACAAACAACAAGGACAGGGAGGAGAACTTATAACACTTTTTCACAACAACATCCCGTTCCCTAACAATAACAACGCCATTAAAAAGAAAAAAAAAATCATATCAATAAAACTACATAATACCTGCAACAACAACAACATCCACATTCCTCTCCTCGACCATCTGTCCCTCCCAGATACACTCCTCGCCATCAGAACCTGACACATCCGACACTGTTCTATGTGATTTCAATGCCAGCCCTCCCCTACAGCCCAAAACCCACACACAAATCCCAGCCACAAACAAACATATTCCACAGGGACAACAAACCTATCTATATAAACCAGATTTCTCCTTAAACGTTGCAAGCCTCACAAAGAAAAGAAACACTGAAACATTGAAAAAAAATACTCACCATCAGCTGCCGATCAGGAAACAAATCAAAATTCTAAAGAACACAATCACAAATCAAATATCTAAAAAAAAAAAAAAATACATTCCTACTTTAACTCGATGAACCACAAGACAAAGATCCAACTCAGCTGAAAGTTAAAAAGAAGATTGACACCTCCAGCAACATTAACCCAGCACAACCATATTCCATCTGCCGACCAATGCCATCCCATCTCAACACAGTTGGCAACCAATTCTATGCAACACCACTAGCTCCGTCCCGCCTAAGCAACTTTAGAACTAACCACAAAAAAATTTGGACATATAAAAAAGCTCGCTGCTTCAGTCAGCTGCACCCACAGAACACCCTCCCCACCCCCACCCCAAAGTAAACACCATAATAACCCAATATATTCTCTTCTTTACGAATCAACAAACAGCAAACAACCGCTACAACCCAAGTTT
>JAUUDY010468584.1:0-10806 GCA_032361765.1 Panulirus inflatus | reverse complement strand
CCACCTTCATCCTCAAAAACCATCCAGGTGAGATTATTTATACAGTTACTGTCATTGTTTGAGTTAATCATCAGCAGGAAATGTTTCAAATTTTTCATGATTATTTTTGTTTCGCCCTCATATGTAGGGTAGGGTTGTTCCTTTGCAAGTTTGTAATGGTTCTTATATTTTCAGTGGGATACTGATTGCAATGTTGCATTAAAAGTTATGTACAGTTGCATAATTTTCATGTCTTGCTAGTTGATCTTCATTGTTGTGCCTTTCCAGTATATCTTAGGTGAACAGGGCATGTACAAACACCAATTGCACCTACATGAATATTTTCCTGGACTCTTTTTTTTTTATTTTTAAGTTATAAAAACCTTTAGTCTTTTTCATTTTCATTAAATTTTTGACCCCAGATACAAAGCCCAACCAGCCTGGCACTGCATTGACTAAAAAGAAGGAACGCACCAAGAAGACTGAAAATGGTCAAAAGGATAGTCTGCGACCTGGATCTCCCCGTGCAGAAAAGTCTGATGCCTCTGATAATGACATGAATGGTGATGCTGATGATGTAAGTTGATTTGGTTAGAATTTTGTAAGAGGTTTCGCTTAGGCTTAACAAAGATTGTGAGACTCTAAAGCTTAATGTGAACATGCTTGGTATCGCTAACATCAAACCTGTCCAGAAAACCGTACATTACACAATGCCAAGTCTGCCTCAAAGAAACACCTTGATACCATAAACAGTGGAGTTTCAGAAGTGGTACAGGATGTGTTGATCTGATGTCAGGCATAAAGATTGTGTGAGAAATACTTGCAGAAATGGATGGATTTGCATATGGCATTTATGGATCTAGGTAAGTTATGTGAGATGCCTTGTAGAAGGACTTAAGAATATATAGTGTGGAAGGAAAGCTGCTGGGTGTAGTGAAAATTTTCTATGAAGGGTGAAAGGCATGTGTATGAGTAGGAAGAGTGGTGAAAGATTGGTTTCAAGTGAAGGTCTGTGGCTAGGGTGAGTGATGTCACCATGGCTGTTTTTGTTTATAGATGGAGTGGTGAGGTAGGTAAATGCCCGAGTCTTTGAGAGAGGTGCAAATGTACATTGTGTAGGGAATGAGAAGGCCTCAGAAATGAGTTGGTTGTTTTTTTACTGATGGTACATCACCTGTAATGGATTTGAGTGAGAAACTGTAGAAGTTGGTGACTGAGTTTGTGGAAGGGGAATTTGAGGGTTATTAGGTTATTAGGTTTAGCAGGGTTGAGGAACAGGGCAGCGATGTGCTTGAATGGAGATAAATTGGAGGAAATTAAGTGTTTTAGATGTCTATTAATGGCCATGGTGGTGAATAGAACCAAGAAAGTGGAAGCGAGTTATAGGGTGGTTGAGGGGATGAAGGTTCTCGGAGCACCAAAGAATGTACAGAAATGGGGATTGTTGTCTAGGAGGCAAAAATAGGTATGTTTAAAGATATTTTAGTTCCAACAATATTTTATGGATGCAAGTTGTGGGCTGTAGACGAGGATATGGGAGGGTGGATTTGTTTTGAATTAAATGTTTGAATATGTTGTGTGAGGTGGTTTGATTGAGAAAGGAATAAAATTTTAGAGTAAGAGTTGTGGTATTAAAGAGTGTGGTTGAAAGAGCTGAAGAGTGTGTGCTGAATTTGTTTGGAAAGTTAACAAAGTGAATATATATGTCAGAAGTGGAGGGAATAAGAAGAGGGATACCAGAATGGAGATAGAAGGATGGAGTGAATGAGATTGCGAGTAATTGGGGCTTGAACTTGCAGGAGGGTGAATGTTGTACATGGGGTAAAGTGAATTGGAAAGATGTGGTGTGAAGGGATTGACATGCTGTCAGTGGACTGAACCAAGGTATGTGGAGCAGGCGGGGTAAATAATGGAAAGGTTTGTGGGGCTTGCTTGTGGATAGGGAGTTGTGGTTTTGGTGTATTACACATGACTTCCAGAGAAAGAATGTGTGAGTATGGCATTTCTTTTTCATCTGTTTCTGGGACTACTTCACTTATGAGTGAAATGATGATCAAATAGGAAGAGAAACAAAATTTTTTATTTTTAGGTCCAAAGAGGTGGCTACCTCTGTGTCCCAACCATTATCTGGGCTGTTTATTACTCTGCTTGTCTGTTACTGTGCAGCTCTTGGTAACTTAGGTGTACACCATTTTTAATGTTTCTTCCCTAAACCTTGAAGCTCTGGGTCACATATGGTAACTTAGGGGTACACTATTTTTAAGTTTCTACCCTAAGCCTTGAAGCTTTGGATCACGTATTGCAATTACCATAGCAACAACATACTTGTAGCATTAAGCATTTGGCACTGTGGCTTGCCCAGAACAATGCATCTCCAGAGAATTTTTCAGTCCCTCTTTTAACCCCAGACAGACGTTGATCCAGTTCTCACGTTGCAGTCATTTTGAATGGACAATCATTTTCCCAGATGAAATAACAGTTCTAGTTCATCACATATAACACACAGAATATTCACTCTCCACACCAGTAACTTGACAAAAATAACACATACTGAATGCTCTTAGAACACTATCTGGCACCAGATTTGGACAACAAAAAGAATCCTTTGATATCCACTACAAACTATTCATCCACTCTACTCTAGACTGTACTTCACCACAAACACTCATCACCCATATAATGAAACAAAAGATTCTCTCAATACAATCCTCCACATGCTTTGCACTAACTACTACTCAGACCATTCCTTAGCAAACCAATGTCCCAGGTAGAAATAAAAGGCTTTCCCTTGCCTCACACTTAGGCAATTTCTACGTGGATCTTCTTTCTCTCAACAAAGATTACATTGACAGAACACAGACTGAAATGCCTCGACAGCCCTAAGCGGCCACCATCCCAATCTGTTTTAAAACCTGTTTTGACGTACATCCCTCAGAAGCCTTATTTCCCATACAAACAAAAGTCACACTGTCTTATTCACACTGTGGATATCACCCATCACTTTAAACTCGACTTTAATATATCCAAAGACCCTTCATGCCCATAATGCAACTACCACAACAAGAAAATTATTGAAGATATGGCAATGATGAGATTGGTATAGAAGTTGTCCATAGATGGTAAAACATTCATATCTATATGACAGTTGGATCAAGAAAATATTGGGCTTAGACAAGTCTTTGTTTAGGCCTTTCACATTGCACAAGTGTGTGTTGCAGCTATTTTAAAACGAATCTTTTACTTCTCCATCAGTGAAGGAAAAGGTAAACCTAAAATAGCATAAAGAGTCGATGATTGTTGCAGATAAATAAGTGTATGAGGGATATACTTGCTGGTAGTTGCACATTTGAGGGGTAAGGTAGTGGAAACTATAAAATCTTTTGTGTAGCCGATTGAATTGGTCAATATATCAAGTTGTTTTGCTAGAAAAGTCATGCTGTAAATGATTTGCAGGATGATGACTGGAGTCTTGATGTTAGTGAAGAAGCAATGAAGGAAAGACAGAAGACTTTAACAATTGGAGTTAAGAATCTAACAGTCTCCAATGATATTGAGAAGACCCAAAGTGAACGTCTAGAAGTGTTCTTTGAGTACTGCAAGGTAAGATACTTTAGCTAAAGAGCCCTTATTTGTTGTGGAATAACTAGTTATGTTATCATGATCTTTATTGAAGTATGAGTGAAGGGTAATGAAACAGTTTTTAATTATATTAGCATTAGGCTTGCATGGTGATTCTACTTGTAGTCCTGACTTTGATGTAGAATTTTACAGAAGTAAATTTCTGGCTGTATTATTGTCTCATTGAATTTATTGTGCGGAAGTTAATAGTGGAATGTTGGAAAGTGTACATGGTGGAACTGCTGCAGTAGTAGCTTCTGATTAGGTGGAAAATCACTTGTGTACATTTATATTTCTCCTCAGGAAAAGAAAAATGATGGGTTGCTAAAACCTGGTGCTGAAGTGTCACTCTTCAAGGACATAGCTGGAGAGGCTGAGAGGTTGGAGATCAAGGAGAACAAGGCAGTCATGGTGTTGGTGGAATTACTGTTGGATGATAATATCATTAAGCAGGTAAAACTTTTTGCATTTCCCATTTTTTATGACGGAAGTAGTTGCTAGAATTACCGGTATACTGCTAAATTATGGCGGAACAAAATGGAAGTTACCCTTGTTGAATTCTAATTATGTTCTTCCGAGATGATTCGGAGGAAGAGTTTTAGAAAGCACTAGGTTTCTGTGGTGATGTGTAGGTGATTGCTTCTGAAAATAAATGGAAGTGAAAGTTACACTAGGGGTTTGGAAGAGATGGGATTTCATGGCTTATGCTTGAATACTTAAGAACTAGAAGTTGTGGATATGTTTAGGTTGTGTGGGATATGGGAAAGAATATTGGAATGGAAGTAGGAAAGCCAAAAATGGAAAGGCTTGTGCAAGGGAGAAAACTGAGCTATGATGGAAGTTCCAGTAAATGGAAAGAATTATATAGTGTTCAAGGAGGTAACTCTGGGTGCTTGACCCAACTCTGATTAAGGTCAGGAGTGGATAAAGTTCAGGCGGTAGAGATGAATAACTTTGATGTTAGAAGAACAAAAAAGTAAAGAAAATATATCTAAGGAAATTTTTTAGGATGCTTTTTTTTATATTTCTTATTCATTATTTATTACACATAATCACCATTTCCCACTCCAGCGAGGTATTGCCAGGAAACAGACGAAAGAATGGCCCATCCACTTATATACACGTATGTATACATAAATGCCCTCACATGCACATATACTTACACAGATGTATACATATATGCACATTCATTCTCCAGCTGTTTGCACCATAACACAGTTTCTTGTCCACTATCAGGCCCACAGACCTTTTTGTGGTTTCTCATGGCCATTTTATATTCCCTGGTTCCATCCATTAACAGCATATTGATCCCATGTAAACCGCATCACTTCATTTCACTCAATCTCATACTTGCTTTTAACCCTGCATATGTTTAGTCCCCAAGCACTTTTTTCACTCCATCTGCTCAATGTGAGATATTGACAGTTTATGGTATGGGATTATGAAGATGTGTTTCAAGTTGTGATGCTCACATGTAGGTATCTCAATCCCTATGTTGAATATAGGTATGGAACACCTTGGATTTAGGTTTGAATTTTAGGAATATAAAGATGCCTGTGCACGATTATTTAGAGGATTGTGTACATAAATTGGAAGACTTTTGCAGTATATGATACTTAAGTTGCATGTGAATAATGATGAAAAATTCCATTTTAATGAAATATGTATTCCAGATTCCCCAGTACCGCATCCTTCTGCTCCTCTTTACCCATGGAAACCCAAAGAGTCAGAAGTACTTCATCGGTGCTGTTGAGAAACTGATTGAACTTAATAAGGACCAATTACTTAGCAAGGTTCCAATGATTTTCAAGGTAGGCATAGACTTTAGGGTATAGTAAGTATTATTCTGCTTAGGGTATAGTAAGTATTATTCTGGAATGAAATGTTTTGCTTTTTTGTGAAATATGCTATAATGAATCTTTTGCAGATGCCTCGATGGAGGTGTCCTAATACTTACAGTAAATGGCGTGTTCATTCTTAGGACCAAGGAATGTCACCTTTTGGTGACATTCTAGACTTTTTCACTTACATTGATGTTACTCTGTGAAGGAGGAAGATCATACAAAAGGTATTAAGGTTGTGTGATCTGCATTTCTTTACATTTGTATGCATGCAGATAAGTTACAATACATTTGTATGCATGCAGATAAGTTACGATGCTGCCATTGCCTCCCTACTGCAATTTCTATGTCCCAGCATACAATTACTTTAATCAGTTTTGGTACGTACCATGCTCTTAATGTTCTTGTACTGTCTTTGGAATGTGTTATGTGAATAAATGATCAGGTTCATGAGTGGGAATGTGTAATGTAGATATATATTCTCACAGTAAGGATGTTTTGCGATGTATGTGATCTTAATTACAGAGACGGCAAGGATATGAAAAGTGTTTATGGTAAGAATATGAAAGTGTGATATATGGCAGGTCTTTGAGAAGTTTAGTTTGGAGGCATGTCATGCTGTACGTTTTTAAAAACTTTGAGTGTGAAAGTAGAAACCTTCTTTGAATTATTATCTGGCATCCATAGACAAAAATAATTGGAATTTTAATATTCCTACAATCTTTTTTTTTATAGTAATATACTTTATCCAGACTGTTTGTACATGAATAGAAAAATATTATTATTCCCTCAGTCTCTTGAAGGTTTGAGGTATGTCATTTACCCATATTTTTTGATCACTTTGTTTATTAGATATTAGATTTGTATTGTTAGAGGTAAGAATATGTTAAATTATAAGTTGATTGGCACTTATAGGCATGTTTTGGCTGTATTTGGTTTGGTAATTACTTGAAATATGCATGTGTGGGGGGGATTTGTCTAAATGAAACCAAGATGGTTATTTTTCGAGGGAGTGGGTATCAGAAAAATAGATAGGTATTATGTTTTGTGGAAAAGAATATGAATTTTCTGGCCGTAAGTGAAACAAAGTTCAAGGTAGAGGGAAAGAATGGTTTGGAATGTCTTAAGGGTAAAGTTAGATTTTGGTGTGAAGGCAAAAGGTAAGGAAGGGGTAGCACTGCTGATGAAGCCTTATGTATGGGAATAAGTTAAAGTGTAAAAAAGTGAGCTCAGGACTGGTGAGGGTAAAAATGAGAATGGATTGAGAGAAATGGATGATTGTTAATTCGTAAGGACCTGGCCATAAGAAAGAAGATGAAATACATACGAGTACCTAACACAAGATTTAGCTAATGTGGCAGGGATAGCGTGAAGCTCTCGCTGCATGTATTGCTTTATGTATAAGACTGTTTTCTGTTTTCTCGCTGCTACCTGCATTACATAATTATTGATTTTCTATTTTATCTGGGATTGATTTTAACAATGTGTCGAGTTAATGTTTTTACAGTTGTTCCATGTATGTTTCTTGTTTCTCTTGGCAGTAAATTTGATAATTTTGTAGCTTCCTGTTTGGGGTGATGACAACTGCATCTTCCCTGCTGAAAGGCTTTCAGGTTTAACATATTTTCTTTCATTCCTTCATTTTGTTACCTTGCGATGCTTAGTGTTTTGGGTGCAGCTGAGTGTGAGTGTCTGTAGTTTTGATGAAAGAGATTGGGAATTTGTGATGAGCTATTTGAATGCCAAATTGCTTTAATTAGTGGGTATAGGGTACTTGATATTTGTAAGAGGAATGATGAATAACTTGTGGATTTATGTCCTGTAACAGGACTAGTGATTGGGAATACCTTATTCAAGAAAAGGGATATAATTAAGTATACTTAGATGATTAGGATAATGGTGTATGATGTCACCATAGAATTGTTTATTGACTGGTTGGGGAGGGGATAAATGCAAAGGTTTTGGAGTGAGGGATGAGTATGCAGTCTGGAGAGGGTGAGAGATCCTGGGAAATAAGTATTTTTAGTTTGCTGGTGACAGCACTGATGGTGAATGAGTGTGAAATTGCAGTTATTGATGTATGAGTTTGGGTGTGCGTGTGAAGTGAGAATTGAGAGTAAATGTGAATTAAAGTCAGGTTATTGGGATTAGCAGGGTAGAGGGACAGGTGATTTGGCTTTTGAATTTCCGTGGAGAAAATTTGCAAGTTAAGTGTTTTAGATTCCTGGGAGTGGAATTTGGCAACAAATAGAACCATGAAAGCAGAAGTGACTTTTATGGTGGGTAAGAGGAGGAAGATGTAGAGCATCGAGGAATGTGTAGAAAGAGATGTCATTATTTGAGAGGGCTAAAGTGGGTGTTTGAAGATCTAGTTATCCCAGTGGTGTATGGATGAGAGTCTTGGGTTATATATGAGGATGTGCAAAGGAGGGTGGATGTGTTGGAAATTGAATATATGAGGATAATAATGTGACAGCTAGAGACTGCGTGAACAAATGTGGCCTTTTTGGTCTGTGTTCCTGGTACTACCTCACTGAACCAAGGGATAGTGATGCTGTTTCCTGTAGGGCGGGGTAGCGACAGGAATGGATGAAGGTATGCAAGTATGAATGTGTACATTTGTATGTATGTAGTGTCTCTATATATGTATGTATATGTTGAAATGTATATGTATGTGTGCATCTATGTATATATATGTGTATAATAGTGGATGGGCAATTTCTTTGTTTCCTGGTGCTACATCACTGACGCGGGAAACAGTGATTACGTATAATGAATAATAAACAGAATAACGAGAAATGGGCTGGTACGATCAGTTAAGTAATAAAAGGGTAAGAGAGAGGTTTGGTATTAAGATGATTGTGGTTGAGAGAGCTGAAGAGGGTGTGCTGAAATGTTTTGGAAGGGAATGAGTAAGGAGAGGGTGACAAAGGCTGAAGAGGGATACTGAAATGGTTTGGACAGGAAGGGAATGAGTAAGGAGAGGGTGACAAAGGCTGAAGAGGGATACTGAAAATGGTTTGTACATATGGAGAGAATGAGTGAGGAGAGGTTGACAAAGAGGATATGTGTGTCTGAAGTAAAGGGGTCAAGAAGAACAACAACAATCAGGCTAATGATCACTTATTTCTTCCTAAACCGGCGACGGTTCTGGCAGTGTGTGCGCCGTGCTGCTGGCCCACACAGCATACAAATACCTGGCGTAGGTTGTGAGAGAGACGGCGTTTGGCCACGCCTGGCAATTCGTTCGCAAACATACGATAAAAAGCCTATGACTCTTTGTGTTCCCATTATACAGGCATATGGCTCCATCTCTGGGCCATCCAAAATGCAAGTTTCAAGTGCTCCTAAAATCATTTGGTGATGACACACAGACAGTATCGTTAAAACGTAATTATTAACATATACACCAGGTAAAAGCTGGCTTCTTTCCTTAATATTCTGTATCATGACATTCAATAATTGTCATTACCACGATTCTGAATAATAATGAGACAATACCTTTGTCAACCCCACAGTGCACCGAGTGTGTGTTATGAGGTGCATCGAATGTGGAACAAGGGTATGTCAGATCGAGCAAGAGCAGTGTAAATATGCACCTGCCATCTGTAGTCATCTTGCTGACATATACTTTCATTCCCCACCTATACGAAGCATTCGATTTAGAAGTTTCTTTTCTGACTCACACTTGAGCCAACTCTGGAGTAGAGGTGGGCAAAGTCTTGATGACCTGTTCTTATTCACTCTTGAGCCAACTCTGAGACAGAGAGGGGCCAAGTCTTGATGGATGAACGAAGAAAGATCCATGGGATTTTCTCCTCTACGACTAACGCCATGTGTTCACCAAGTATCCCATGGTCACGCGTGGCAAGCCATGACCAACGCCCACTGCTACCTTAACTAATGACAACTCTGCTCGTCACACACAAGAGGCACACACGTGCACAAGGTCAATCACATCATACCTAAGGACGGGTTAACCGTCTCCAGGCGTATCACCAAACGGCTGGTGTGCAGTAGCAGCAACAGCGATAAGCTACAGCTCCGCAAGAACTTACCTCCTCTTGTTGCTCTGTTTACATCACCTCACTCCAGCAAGAAGCCAACCCAATAACTCCTCCAGCCAACGACCATCCATCCCCCCCGCCCCCCCCCTCACCAAAGAAAGAAGTTGCCTACACGACTGTGGCCACTGACCCACGCCAGCGACATGCTGCACTTCACCAATGGCCGCGAACCCACTCCAGTTCAACCCACTGATGTGCTACCGCGTCATCTTACGCAATGACACAACCCAGAAAGGAGCCAAGTCCATAACTCTAACCAGAAAATGACTCGCATGTTCGATCGGGGACAATAAAAAGGAATTCCTTAACATCCTCCACACACGAATCATTCACTCCACTCTAAACGACGCCTCACCTGCCTGGTCTTCCACCCTCTAAGATGCAATAATAACAAAACGGCAAAGGTGAAAGGCATTATTTACTAACGCCGTCATCTTGACTATGTCCTCGACACCAGTGGCATTTGAACTCACCCGTGCGGGTCTGGCCAAAGGCCCTGGTCTATTACCGAAGAGCTCTACTCTTCTTGTGGAGAACGTTACACCACGCCTACGGCCACTAACCCACGCCTACAAGAGGTTTCGCGACATCCATGTTCACCGACCCGCACTTCAAGAAGACGATGACACCACATCTAAGCCAGTTAACCTCCTGTAGGACATCATCCAGGATCTATGAGCGCCCATCCACCGGGAGAACAACATATCCCACAACAGGGGCCATTAACCATTTGCTATCAAAGGAAGGAGTTAACCTCTCTTCCCACACACACACACACACACACACACTCACGATCACCTACCCATTCCAGCAAGATGATACACCCAATCTCTCGACAGGCACACTCACTCCTTGGAAAAAGTCATCACAAGCCTGAATCCACCAATCCACCTCAGCAAGATACCATACACCGACCCACAGGGAGGCAACCCTTCTCTTTCTGAGCGAGAAGGGAACTAGACACCAGTAGCAAACACCACTAACACCACCACAGCCCTAGAGCCACATCTCTCTCTCTCTCTCTCTCTCTCTGAACTCCTCGCGAACACACTGCATTCCAAGGGACGAGACGACGGAGATGAGCATGTCACAATAGTAAAATTCCGATAATGTGACATAAGGGTAAGCGAGAGCAAGTGGTGGGTTCAGAGTTACGACAGACAGGCCCAGGGGTATATACACACATACACAAACACACACAACACACACACACACACACGTAAGAGGCGCGTTTAAGAGCTGACGGGGACAAGGGGGTAGGAGCGGCGTGTTAAGGAGAGAGAGAGAGAAAAAAGGAGAGA
>JAUUDY010468473.1:0-10807 GCA_032361765.1 Panulirus inflatus | reverse complement strand
ACTTGTTACAGATATCAACCATTAGATACGATAAATATTGTAAATGCTGTATGACGCATATCTTTTTTGTTATTTAATAAGATATATTGTCACTGTTTCGGTGAGGATGGTCTTTGTATTGGTTATTACGGTACAAGAAGAATTTTTATTCAAAACTGTAAATATGTCTGTTGAAAACATGGTATACCTCTGAGTTGTAGGCAGATCCGCCTTCCCGCAAAAGTTTTTCTCCCTATTAGAACTTTTTTTTTCTGTGGAAATGGGATTGTGTGCTTGTACACACTGCCTTAGGTAAATATTTTACCTTTTACAGCATTACTTTGGGCATATGTGAAGAACCAATGGGTGTCTAAATTTTGGTTAAGTTGGGGGTACACTGTTCGATCGAGGGTATAGCTGCCCGGGTGTTGCTCATTCTGCTTACTAGGGGCTAATTAGTCATGCTAGGGTTTTTCTATTCATCTAACCCCACATTTTCCAGATACTTCAAAGCCCTTCCTCACTTTTGTCAGAGGCATAAGCTAAACAAACTGTATCAGTATATTGACCACTTTAATATAACAGGGGACAGTCTATTTCCCCATTACTGTGTCACTAAGCTACAGTGTCCACTGTTGTTTTTCTGAGTTGTATCCTAACGGTTCAGGGGTGACGTGGGACTTACTAAGGTTTCATAACAGGTGTTGGTGGGTTAAGTTTTACTGCGTGTTCAATTATACCTTATCTTGTTACTAAACACGAGCCATCGTTACGCTATGCATATATATTAACATGAATTGTGACTTTATCAGCTTTGGGTAATGGGATTTTACAGCATGTTTCTGTCAATAGAGATGGGCAAATATTCCTTCATACAATTTAGTATAAATGAACATTCATTAAATCTAAAGGGTTACTTGTGTTAAACAAATTCAAGATTGAGTTCCGGGTAAAATGTTAACTTCCGGATGGTTTAAGGCTATTATGTCTGGTTTAATAGAATGTTTAACCTTACGTTTGAGAGTGGCGAGCCCCCAGCCATCAATTACGTCAGTCTTCTTCCTGTTTATCACCTTGCTGATTTTCACACGATTATTTTCTCAATTTACCACAGACAATTTGTTTACTAAGTTTTCTTAAAGGGTCACATCTTTACAAGAGGTTGTACCACACGCCATCATCAGTACGCTTTGCTCACTTTCCTTGTGCGGAATCTTATCATTTAAGGCTCAGTATTTACATGAACCTAGTTCTAATGGAGCTGGAGTTCGCGATTTGCAATCAGAAGGGCGATGCAAGTGCTGGAGTCAGCCCAGATGTCCTTAAACAAGTGAGTTCTTATTGTTCCGTTGTATAAACAGAGTCCTTTGCCCTTTACGTAGTTTTTCATAACTGGCTTCATTCTCAGTAAGAAAAACTATCCACGGCCTTAATATTTAGTGCATCGGAGATTATTTCACTACAAGCCACATTGAGCACAGGCACTGATAGTACCAACAGTGAAAGTCAGTGGGGCACTGCGTGGTGGTCCGCAGGTGGTGGGAGGAGCGTATCAAGGTGATACCAACTCTTGCTGCCGTAGTGTACCCTGGACTACCTCTGTTGTTGGTATGGTACGGTGACTGCTCCGCCTTCAATAAAAGTCATGACTCGTCGTTGATAACTATATCCAGTAGGCTTTGTGATGTATAATTGTAACTACCTGATCCAAGGGATCATCATAATTACTGATTTTGTATGTACTCGATTCGAGAAAATACCGTCACCTAGTGATATCACGTGTATTGGTAGGATCGGTTTGATTAGGCCAGAAATTCCTCGGCACGAAATTCGTAACAACGTAATACAGAGGGAACTTTTTTCCGGATATGCGAGCCAAGTATATTAGTGTTTGCATATACCTTCCTTTGATGTAGAAGTGCTTGCGGGCTTCCTTCGTCCATGAGGTAGAGGCAAGCGTAGTTTACAAACCTGGCAACTTCCTGCGACTAGCAGGCCCGTTAGCCTCAGGCGTACATACCATGCTTTCAGAACGTTACGTTCAGTGTTTCCGTTTGTTACGATTCGAATATGTTTATAGTTATCTTTTGAGCATTGTATGATGGATACGGTTGTGCTAAGCGAAGTATTAGTTGGGTATTGATCTTTCTTTTTCCAGTTGAAAAATGTGTGTTAGTAAAAGTTTGTCATTTTCATTTTTTAACGTTATGGGATGAAAATATAAGAATTCTCATCTTCAGAAAACTAAGTTTCCGAGTTCATTTTGCCGGTTATAGCGATGAAAGGTATGATTGGGGGACATAAGTATTCAGTAAATTGAGTGGGAATGGTGCACAGCTCGTGTTGTGTGCTGAAAAAGGTCTGGTGATTGAGAATACAAGGATTGAAAAGGACATACTAAGTAGACGGTGGTGAGTAGGAAAGATGGTCAGAGGTCATTATTGGACTGTATAAGCTTGCCAAAGAGACAGATGTGAATGTGTTGAGAGGTCGGCTGGTGGGAAGTTTGACCATTATCTGGTGGAAGAAGAGGTGATTTTTTTTAGATGGAACAACATGAGGCAGAGGGTGTGAAAGTAAGTGAGCTTGGAAAAGAAACGTGTGTGAAGACATGTCAGGAGAGATTAGATGTAGAATGGCAGAATATGAAAGTAAACGAAGCAAGGAGTGTAAGGAATTGGAGATATTTTGGAAAACATTGCTGGCATTTGCTAGAGAGGTGTGTGAGAGGTGGACAGATTAGAAGGTGGTGGGATGACGAGGTAAAGTTGTTAGTGAAAGAAAATAGATATGTATGGGTGGTACTTACAGGTTAGTGCAGACGATTTGAAGTACAAGAGGAAGCTACAGGAGGTCAAGAGGAAAGTGCAGGGTTTGAAAAAGAGGGCAAATGAGAGCTTATGTGGACGATTATCAGTAAACTTCAGGAAGAATAATGTTTTGGAAGGAGGTTATTAGTGTGAGAAAACAGAACAAATGGGAACATCAGAGAAAGGGGCAAATGGGGAAGGGGTAACAAGTAGTAATTAGGTGAGAAGATGGAGTAAGTATCTTAAATCAAGGACTGTTGAATGTGTTTGATGATAGGGTAGCAGATGTAGGATAGTAATGGAGGTTTGCGAAGTGGGAGAGTCATGTGAAATGGTTTAATTAAAAAAAGAGGCAGCTGTTTGGTGAAATAAAGGGAGCTGTTCTTTTTCCTTGCAAGTCTAGTGTTCTAGAAAAGAATAATGGAAAGTTGTATTATTATTTGAAGAAAGAAAAAAAGCAGTTTCCTCGGAGTTCGCCATATTTTCTTTTGCAAGTATACCCTCCCCCGTCCGGTAACAACACAACAGCAGCAAGTGATCGGTATGTGGCTTTATTACGGAGATAGTGACTGCACTTGTGAACCTCCTCCGTAATTGCGTATTTAGCTTTAGTAGAGTTAAACCATACGGTTGGTTTTCAACCCTATGTCTTGACTTTCGTCCTGGTGTAATTCATATTTTATCGGAGTTCGGGTTCATGAAACCATGTCACAGGTATATTGATAAGATATAGGAATTACCCGCGTGTTGATAACCCAGATAGTGAGTAAACGCTCTCCGAATTCAAACTAGTTAGTAGCCATGACGATGACCAGTACACTGCTACTACCACTGCCTCGTATGAATACCCATGTACACGTGTGTTGGGAATACTTTGACAGCAGCACATCTGGAGGGACGTGGATATTTTAGCGGGAGGGAATTGGGTGGGAGGTGCCGGGAGGAGTACTTCCTTGCTAAGTCATGGAAACCAGTAACTTGTCCTTCGCTCATATCTGAGGTGATGACAGTATGGATGATACAGTGTCCTCTGGAAAATAGTTCAGAAGTAGCAGGTACTTCAGGTGCAAAGAAATGCAAGGCAGGATTTTTATATTTCCAGTGATTAGATACGACAGGCCAAACATGTGCCCGCTGTAGGTGAGAGTGTTGTGTAAGTATCCTGCTATTGTATGTGGCCCAATAGTGTAAACAAGTGTGTGTTATTGTGACGTCCATGGCCCGTTTTTATTAGTAATGCTACCATATCAGCAGCTCTAGTTGTCAGTCCAGTCTTCTGTTGAGTCACTGCCTCGGCTTGAGCACTACTCTATGACACGTGCGTATGATAGTGGCTTGGCCATTGACCCGACCCGTATGTTAACGTGCTCTGTTCATTATGTGACGCACACATGCACTAATCCCTGTATATCTGTCACCCTGTCCTTCACCCATGTGCTTATCCAGATTGTGGAAACATCCAGCTCAACCCTAATCTTAAGCTCTTGTATGATTAGTTAATCAGTAACTATCATGACTTTACAGTTATATAATATCAATAACATCAGCTGTGTATCCTCAGCCGAATTGCTGCTTAAATCCAATAAAGCTTTGTTTATTTACTTATTTACACACACACACACACACACACACACACACACGGGCTACTGTGGTGTACTGAATAGCAACAGTAACCATAAACCAGCATGGTCCCGACTGAAGTTGGGTCCGCTTGAGTTCGAATCTTGGGTGCGACAGTCAACCGACAGCCAGTTACAGCTGTTTATCATCCCCTCGGGGTTGGTCGGTCATTGGGTACCAGGCTTAATTTAGGGTGTTTGCTTGTATAAATTTATACACATATATATTTTATTCCTATGAGTCCACGGGGAAAATGAAACAGTTCCCAAGTGCACTTTCGTGTAATAATCACATCATTAGGGGAGACACGAGAGAAATATAACAGTCAGTCGATATACAACGAAGACGTAGCTAGGACGCCATTTGGTAAACATGCGATTGTCCAAGACATGGGAAGCAGCAGCCAAAAGCATACCATGGGTCCAAACCTTGGGAGTGGGGACAAACTTCATGAAAACAACAACCAAATTATTACAGAAAAAGGAAGGTTGACGGGAGATGATACCAATGGAACTGATGAGATATAAGGCTTCTAATTCCACTCTAGTTAACAGAGTGGTGGAGGGTATGCCACCCCAAATGCGTAAGGAGCATTCCCGTACCTGAACAAACAAAACTCCTGTCGACATGAAACAATTGCTCACAAGAAAAATAATCATGGCATCTACACAAAGCTCCCATGATGATCATGTAAAATATGGGGAAAATCTAAAATTAATTTTAACCAATTTAATCTAAGCTCATCTAGAGGTTAAAATTTACCTAAATACACATTATTATACTTGTGATCATCTACCTTCTGCAGTATTGGGAGCATACAGCTGTGGGAAGGAAACACACTAACAATACTAAAAACTAAAAATCTCATCCTGTAATTACAGTATAAAGAAGTAATTACACTTTTCAAACACACTTTCCAGCAGGTGCATGCAAATTACAACTTAACATTCATATTTATTTGAATTAACATTAAAAGTATCATAAATTTTGCTTACTAAGGGTACTTCAGTGAGGTTTTCATACCTACTGTGTATTAACTATTATTTTTTCCCATATTTTTACTCCATATTTTCCCGGATAATCAAATTACCCTCCTCCTACCAATATCTATTATTGTGTAAAACATAATATTCCATATCTCACTCCCCTTATATAAATCACCTCTACTGAGAAATTTCATATGTATTTCTCCTAAAGCCATAAGTTAACTCAGCAGTGGCTCTAAACTGAGAAGCAATCTTAATATACCTAGAAAAACCGGAGCTAGCTTTCCTGACAAGTAATGTTATTTCATCATTGACTTCATTTGAATAAAATTAATCTTTGTGGTCTTTGAGATTGCACTCACATGCTGGGAGGGTCGTGCTGAGTGCATTCGAGCACACACAAACACCTCAGCAAACAAAGCACAGGAGAATATTAGTGGAATATCTCGATTATAATAATATTACAGGAGACGTTGGTTGCTTGGGATATTCAGATGTGGCTCCTCATGTGTTCTGATTTCTATTAAGTGTTTCACCAAGTATCGCGTTCGTTAACACCTTATTTTCCCCGCTATTCAGATCCCTCCCCGCTAACAACTTACTCATTTGCAAAGGATACCAACTGGGGCATTATTTACGACCTGAAGGTATGATTTTGGTCTCAACACGTTACAATATCTTTGCAAAAACACAATGAATAGCATTCCACAATCAAACTCACCGCGCCCATAACGTCAACAATTAACCACCCATCTTACGAGCCAAATGAAATAATCTAAACCCCTGTAAATATTTCCTACGCCATCTTAGTCTTATATACTCTAAAATTTAATACTTAATTAGTATATAACATTTTAAAACTTTCTGTTTTCTCGTCCCATACCTCCGTTAACAAGGTTGATCCAGAGAAGATTCGCCACAAGTACAAAATAAGTTTGTGCACTAACCTATATCATAGGGGCCACAGATGACTATATTGCATTTGTGATTATTGCACCAGGTTACTGTAACTCCATCCTCTAAAACTGGTCCATCTACCAACAAATAACGACGATACGGAAAGTAACACAAAGTTAATGACAGCGTCAACACACAAGAGCTACTGACAGACATATCAATGTCGTGCTCTTGTTTACATCCTCCGTGGCCGCGCCATCTGTCGGCCCACCACCATTATAGAAAACGGTAATGTAGGGTTAACTTACCCCACTAATAAAGCAGCTTTATAACTTTCCCTGGCAAAACATACGCCATCAGTTACTGAAACACATAGAATAAATCTACTTATGAAATTGATAATTCAATAATCTGTATTTTCATGTCTTACAGCCCTCTGAATTTTCAGGCCCCAGCCTCTCAAAACCATCTTCACTCCATCCATCTAACTCCAATTCGGTCAATCTCTTTCCCTTGTCCCCTCCACTTCTGACTTATATACCCTCTTTGTTAAACTCTCACTCATTTTCGTATGTATCTAAGCCAATTAAGCACACCATTTTTTGCTCTCAATCATACTCTCCTTACCACCCTTCTCCCTTACCCTATCGCTTCTTAATCCATCAACCTTCCTCACACCACATCATGTCCTCAAATATTTTACTTCCAAAACAGTCATCCTCTTTTGTAGATTTCATCTAGAGCCCATACCTCACATCATGACATTCCCAATCTTCTTATCAGGTGGTGACCTCTCTTCACTGCTCCTAGAACTTTCCTTCCTTACCCGTCCTATGACATTCATCAGCTCCCTTTTATTGCCATATCCACTATCAGGTATCCAAAGCACTTTACTTCCTCCAAATTTTCTCCTCAAACTCACACCCCATTTAACCTGTCTCTCCCCAGTGATTAACCTAATAACTATGCTTTTATCCACATTTATTCTGAATGTTCTTTTACACAAACTCAGAAACTAACTTCACCAGTTTCTCACTCGACTCTGTCAGCAGTGCGGTCTCATCAACATACACCGAATCTCCTTCCAGGCCCATCTCGCTCCCAACAGACTTCATACTTCCTACTCTCTCCAAGATTTTTTATTCACCTCCCTAACCACTCCATCCATAAACAAATTAAACAGCCATGGTGATATCACACAACCCTGCCAGATACACCTACAATTGGCACAATTCACCCTCCTCTCTTCCTACTTGCACATACTCCTTACGATTGATAAAAACTTTTCACTGCTTCTAGCAACTTTCCTCCCAAACACATAGTCATAACACCATCCACAGAGCTTCTGTTTCAACCCTATCATGTGCTTTCCCCAAAACCATAAATGCCATATATGAGTCCTTCTGCTTCTAATATTTCTTGCACACATTCTTCAAAGTACAAACCTGATTCACACATCTTATGGTGCTCCTGAAGCCACATTGCTACTCCCAGATCTGATGCTCTGTGCATGCATGAGGTGGTAAGAAGGCATCGAATGACAGGTATCAATACCTAGATGTCATATTCAGAGAGGAGCATAGTGTACCAACACCTCAATGGCTGTCTCGTTCCCTATGCTGGTCCAGGTCACTGTCTTTTTTTCCTCTATCTCATATACTTTTAGGTTGCTAGTACTCAATCTTTATAAACATCTCCTTTTTATCTTTCATCAACACATCTCAGAGGACTCTACCCTACATCTCAAGTTTTCTTCATCACTGGGGATTATGGAATACGAAAATTACCCCTCATCTGCAAGCTGTCAGAGGCAGCTAAAAGGGGGAACAAGGAATCAAACAAGGAGTGCTCTTTGCTGGCTGAGGATGGATTATCAAAATGTGTGTTTGTAGCCAGGGTGAGAGGGGAGAGATTACGGATGTGTTCGGATAAAGGAACCTGGATGTAATCTGACGCCAATTTCAAGGTAAAGGAGTAAGAATGGATTAGAAGTGTGCTAGGGGTACAGTCTGGTGTTAGTGCAAATGTGAGCAAAGGAGAATGGCACTTCTGTTGAAGGTGTTGTGGGAATATTTTAAAGAGTGTAAGGAAAAGACATGAGTAAAAATGAAAGCTTATGAGAGGTGGGTGATTGGCAGTGCTTTTGCACCTGTTAATGAATGGAGTAAGGACAAGAGGCAACTCTTTTGGGAAGAGCTGAAAGTGAGCTTTTGTAATTCTAATGGAAAGGGTCAAGTATTAAGAGGTGATAGACTGCAGTATAAGAATGGGTGATGACGCAGTCTAGGGTAAAATTGTGGAGCATGGATGGATCTGGTGCTGGCTTCACCACCCAAAGATAATGAGTGGATCTGATGTTGGCCCTTCCACCAATACCGTATGCCATAAATGGATCTGGTACTTCCATTACTGCTCATACTAACTGCTATGGACCTAGTGCTGTCCTCACCACCCTAACTAGTTGTCATGAGTGGATATGGTGCTGAACAAACCAACCACACCACCTAACATTAGGGAAAATGGTGCTGCCCTCACCACAAACACCCACTGCCATGAGTGGATTTGGTATTAACTGCACCGTCCATTATAGTTGTTGTAAATCAACATAAATAGAGATAGATGATTATGGAACTAACCAATTGTCCAAACGTTACACATAAGTCAATGATAACAGGAAAGCCTGGCTTTGTTGCAGTTATATAATCAAAGCATATTTTGATCTTGTATTTCTTTATATTAAGCAAGTTATCAGTTTCTTCTTAGAGCATCTACATTCAACTTTAAACTGAAAGAATATCAGTGAAGAACTCATGCATCAGGGGATCAAAAGATGTTAAGAATGTCATTGTGGCAGATAATAATTTTGTTCAATAATATGGTAGTTCACGTAAAGAGATTAATTATTTACTATTTGAAGTTTTTGTTTAACACATATCAACCACAGAAAAAAATTATCAGTGCATGACCTGTAGCATGTAACTTTCTAAACTGTTTGTCCATTCCATTACAATCATCTCTTCCTCTCTCCCAGCAAATATGTGGATGGCCATGGAAAAAGTACTCTTCCTCATGTCACAGGTGGTCTTCCTTTCACACCAACTCCTTTAAGAATACTATTATAAGCTCTCTTCATAAACTCCTCTTATCCCTGTCCTTACATGCTTACTTTGCATAAGCCATTCCATACATTCTTCCACCATTTCTCTCCTCCAGTACTCTTCCACTCCATTTCCCCATGTCACAGGTGATCTTCCTCTCACACCAACCCCTTTAATCATACTATTATACACTTTCCTTGTAAACTCCCCATCTTGCATTCTTTCTAATTGCATAAACCACTCAAAGTAATACACTTTACCCACCCTAATACTCCACAATTCATTCACTGTCACACCAAATCTTTCTTGCACCCCCTCGTTTCTTTCTTTGAGAAAGATGGATAAAACAACCAGAGGAAAGGACACAAAATTAAGCAAGAAACATTAAGACAAATGTGAAGAAGTACTCTTATAGTAAAGGGGTGAAGTATGAACAGGTAAAATATATAAAAACATGGTTAGTGCAGAAAGAATACAGAAATGTAAGAAGTTGTACAATAGTAGAGAATTCTCAAGAGATAAGGTCCCACGAGTATAAAATTCCCTTCTAGTACAGTTCAAGTAGGTAGCTACACTTACCACACACATACACAATCATATGTGATAATTCCACAGGAAAAAGTATCTAAAAGCATAATACAGAAGATTTTATTAAAAAATGTTCACAATATTTCATTCTGGAGGCATATGTGCAATCAAAAACTAATACATAGTATCAGTATCACAAAAATGTTTCTTATGAATCTACAAAGAAGTCATTCTATGTAAATTTCAAATAATACTGTGGTAAGATTTGCTGCATATGCATTTTCAGATGGGACGGTGAGATACATATCTACAAACATCCTCTCTCCTCATGTATGATTAGTGATACAAATTATATTCAAGAAGGTATCGAACATATCAAGTTACAGAATAATCAAAAATAACAGTAACAACATGATGAATGAATTTAGATTTCTACACTACCAAGACTTGGTTATTCATAGTTGATGTTCACTTTTACAAGGTCGGCTGGAGAGTCCATCTACATGTCCTGGTCCATGAAGTTCAATAAAAGCTTCAAGATGTTGAGGAACTTGACCCTTATATGAGATCCTATTAATCTTCACCACTCTTGCTGCAAGGCATTTGAGGCTCAGCTTTTTCTGAGTTCTGAGGATTATCTCTGCCACACCTGAAAAATAAAAGTATGTAAAAGTGCACCTGTGCCTTCAAAGGCGTTATATTTCTCATGGAACAAGAAAATGTATACGTAAATGTGCTTAACCATATTTATATATTGACAAAGAGGATATGTGTGTCAGAGGTGTAGGGAACAAGGAGAAGCAGAACACCAAATTGTATGTGTGTGTGTGTGTGTGTGTGTGTGTGTGTGTGTGTGTGTGTGTGTGTGTGTGTGTGTGTGTGTGTGTGT
>JAUUDY010468251.1:0-10521 GCA_032361765.1 Panulirus inflatus | reverse complement strand
GTGTTAGAGAGAGAGAGAGAGAGATAGAGAGAGAGAGAGAGAGAGAGAGAGAGAGAGAGAGAGAGAGAGAGAGATTCCCATGACAACCAGATGGGGAACATGAGCCCGGGAGAGAACAAAGATATCCCTCAGGAAGCAGTTCAAAGACATGAACCATTTCCCCAAGTAGAAGGGTAACCATACAACTTCCAGTACAAATCACTTACCAGAGATGTATAGAACTGAGCTTCACATTAGTGACTACCTCTATTGGACTCTCCAGTGTACACTCTCCCCAAAAAAAGTATCTGTCCTCCGGGTCTGAAGTTTCTAATCATCTACAAATAAGTTATGTATATTTTTGGTGAAACAAAAGTCAGTAATTATCCATGTGAGGTATGATTTGTCCTCTTCACCAAAAATTGATAAACCGACAGAGACCCTACATGGCCTGCTCTTTTATAGCATGGACATTAATTATTCTACTGTGATTAACAGCGTTTGCAGCTAGACGTAGAGCTTCCTCTATCCTCGATGACTAATTAGTACAGATTACTAAGTGAATATATTCCCCACCTCTCCCCGTTTTCTTTTATCCATGCCTCAGTCACAGTGTGTGCAGTCAAAGACATAATGAATTAGCCTAGCTGCTCATCATGTTCCTAAGTGAGCAAGTAATTTACCCTGACATTGAGTGAGCTGATGTATGTATGTAGTCTGATATAAAGGGATCTGGTGTGAGCTAAGTGTCGTACGAATACCCCAGTATGACCCGACTGACCTACGTTGACCCTGAATGAACCCAGAATCCCCAGTGTGTACCCCAGTTAGAAGCTGAGGGACTTGACGTGACCCAGTGTGAGCTGAGTGACCTACCGTGACCCCGTACCCCGGCAGGAGGAGGCTGGTGGGAGCAGTATGGCCAGCGAGCTGAACCTGTCTAACGTCGGAGGCGTGTTCGTGGTGCTGCTGGGCGGGATGGGTCTGGCCCTCATCGTGGCCATCGGAGAGTTCATCCTCGAGTGCTGGGATATCGCCAAGGAAGACCAGGTGAGTGATCTGCTATCCTAGTTGCGGTTATTGGGGTGGGGGTGTGTGGTGATGGTAGTGGTGGTGACGTATGGTACCCACCTGCAGTGGGTGATGGTAAGGTATAACACCCACGTACTGAAGATGAGAGTGAGTTATAGTGTTTATTCAGCTAAAAGGGATGGAGGGGTAGAACCTTCCTGACGAAGGTGTTGGCTTGATACAATACCTACCTGCTGGAGGGAAGTGGCAGCGTGTAGTACTTTCTTACTGGAGATGATGGGGTACAGTCACTACATGATGGTGGTGATGGTGTGGTACACTACCTCTTTGCTAGGATGATCGTGTGGCACCGTACCTGCTTTTTAGGATAATGGTACAGTACATTACCTACCTGTTAGGATAATGGTGTGGTAAAGGACCTGCCTGCTGTGGTGATGGTGTGGTACAGTACCTGCCTGCTGGGGGTGATGGTCTGGTACAGAACCTTCCTGCTGGGGGTGATGGTGTGGTACAGTACCTGCCTGCTGGGGTGATAGTGTGGTACAGTACCCGGCTTCTGGGGTACAGTACCTGCCTGTTGGGATGGTATGAAACACCACCAAATACCTGGGTATGATTGCAGAGTGTAATACCTCACCTACCAAAAATACTCGTGTGGTAATGTGAGCATGATAGTTGAATACAGGAGCAACTAACGGAGATGGTACTGAGACTTACCACCTACCTGCTGTAGGCGTTAGTGGGAGGAAGAAAGTCTCCGTCTTGTGTGAGTGATGGCGAGGTGATGGTGCCTACCAAGCAGGGAATGACGGATGAATGTGATGACATAGTGCACGCTAACTTAAGGTTAATAGGTAGAATCTGGTTGCTGGAGGTGATGGAGTACAGCATCTACCTGACAAGTTGTAACAGGAGTACTCAGCTAAAAGAAGGAAATGGAATCACTAAAGACTGAAACTGAGAAACGAGGTTACAACATAGTCTTGGGGGGGGGGGGGGAATGGGTGGATAAGCTAAGGCAACAACAGATACACCATACGTAAGGCAGCGAGGAACGCCAAGACTGATATACGTGGCTTGCAGGGGAAGCAGCACATCCATCTGGGAGGTGAGAGGGACACCGACTGTGGCAGAGGAGCAAATGAACTCACGAATTACGTTTGAAGGTAAAAAAGAGAACTCGTGAAAGTAGTGATGGAAGCCAATGGTTAATTTGCAGGAGACCACTGCGTTACCAGAATTACAAAGCTGGGGAAAAAAAAAATGAGCCTCAAGCTTGAAGCTCAGAGGCGGTAGATGGGTTGGAGGATACAGAAATGTGTCACCGTAAGTCTGAGGGATACTGTATGATAAACAATCTAAACATGTCGGGTAAGAAAAAGATATAGACATCATCTGGAGGGATGAATATATATATCAGTCACGATTCTGTAGGACTGTGATGATAAATCCAAGAATAATAAGTCTCTGGCTGATGTGCGGCAAGTCATGAACATATTGGAAGTTTGCGAAATGAAGGTGACCATAAACTGAGGAGAATCGGGATAAATTGAAGGAGATGGAACACCGCTAAAGGGATCATTTACGATAGGAAAAATGTGTTGGAGTCTAAGACGAACTTACAAACTGCCAGGCAGAGAGGTGTTCATTAGGCGTCATGTTCATAAAACAGACAGCAACGGATGAGGTGGAAAGAGAAAGAAAAACTGGCGGGAGCAGAAAAACTCTGGAAAGACAGAGGAAAACGAGACAGCGCCATTCCCGGAACCTAAAGGTTCGGAAGGAAACAACAGTGTCATTTATGCTGATGGAATGGCGGGAGACGGAAGGATTCTCAATCTCAGGATCGAATAGATCAGATGGAGTCAGGTAACATAAACACTGTTGAAAGTAAACTGAGCGAGGGGATTGAATCTCATATATAGTATCTTTAAAGGGTGTACAGTGACAGAGAGGGGATGGATCTACCGTTCTAGGGATAGTATAAAATATTCCAAAGGGATGAGGTTACCACTGGACTTCTCATACTTTCTGAGGAAAATAGTGGTGGAAAAGGTCTACCCATTAGGTCTCTCGGTATATAATCCTTCAGTGACGTTACATGAGCAAAACCAAATGTTCAAAGATAATATAAAGGAACAGTAAAGATGGTACAAGAACCTGACAAATCAGTTGTCGTGCTTCAGGACTTTAACCACAAGTCATTAACTACGTGAGGAAATGCTAGATCCACAGGGAGTACGAGAGGACTTCTGATATCGGCATGTCAAATAGTTCACTGTGGTTACAGAAGCGGATATGATAATAATAAAAGCTGATGTCTTCGGGTACGTTCGCCTTGAAACTTGAAAAAAAAAAATTATCCGTGGAACTTCACTTGGGAAAAGCGATCATTTCATTCTTTATAAAACTGAAAACATGATAGATGGCTGTGTGCGTTAGTATAGAGGAAAGATCCTAACCAGGAGACAGAACAAGAAGAGAAAAAATACTCCTACTTTGAGGAAAGAACTGAAGCATTAATTCAGGAATAATGAAACTTAAAAATGGATGTCGTAGAAACTTAAGGAAGAAGTAGCGAAGGTGGATATTGACTGTAGAGAATGAAGAGTAAGGGAAAAAACAAAAGACTGGATGAGTAGTTTAACAAATGTAAACAAACACAGGATTACTTTGTGTAGCATATAGTGTAGAATAGATATAGGGGACACGGATGTCAGGCAGGGTTTGAAAAGTATATGAGGGTCAGAGGTACATAATATCGTGACTAGAACAAGAGAGGTACAAAAGGCACATTTCTGATAGGGGAAGAACTATCACCTTAAACTAATACATAAACTAGTAAGATGGAAAGGTACGATTAAGGACCCTAATGATTATATTACGGAACCTAGAAAGAGAAGATATTGACAAAAATGAAGACATATGACAAGAACTTAACCAAAATCTTACAGCTTACCTGTTCTTACTAGACAGGAAATGAGACATACTCGAGAAAAACGTAAATGAAGTGAAGTCTTCAGATATAAGAAGGTTCATGAGGTTTATGAAGCCATACAAGACACATGGCCCGGATGGCACGTTTCCATTTATACTGAAGGCATGTACAGAGGCCTTGGAAGAGCTGTTGGAGTGTTATTTAAGATCTCATCCAAGAAGGACAGTAATAAAGTGGAACAGAAGAAAACCAGAGGAGTGACGATACTTAAGAAGAGATGACATATGGGTTACCCTGAACTATGAATGTTGTGTTGTAAACGAACGTAATAGACAGGACACTACAGAAGATGATAATATGGATAATTTCTTTGCTAACAGAAACATCTTGAGATACAGCATGGAAGCAGATAGAAAAAAAAAATGCTCTGATTTATTACATCAGAGTGATATCAGTATCCTTAGAAATTAGAAATGAGATGGGTTTTTAGATTATTTACTATTTGATTACCAGAGGGTCTTGTGACACTGTCCCAAGGTAGTGATAGAGGAAGGCTGGCTAATAAGAACAGATGACGTTCTTTCAAATTGGGTAATCGCAACAAGTAGGGTTCCCCATGGCTCAGTGCTGGGACCACAGCTATTCCTGATCCATGTGAACGATCCACCAGATGAAATCAAATCATGGTAGGATGTGTTGGCTTACGCTATCAGTATCATTGATGTTGACGATAAAAGGGGAGTGCATTATGATATAAAAAGACAAGGCAAAAATTCAGCAGTAGTCAGATAGATGACATGAAATTTAATCGTATCAAACATAAAGATGTGAAGATGGGAAATGGAGTAGACAGATCAATATGCAACTAATATTATGGGAAAACGAACCAAAAGAAAAATTTTGTAAGTAACCGTAGAGTTTACAGAACGCATAAACAATTAGTCGAGGATCAAAGAGTCCATTTCTTAAAATTCGTGAAGAAAATTGTCGCAAAGGAGGTAAAGAAGTATTTTTATAGTGTAAGACTATTGGATAAATTGCATAGGCCAGTTACGACATGCTAGATGTGGACAGAATACAGACATATAATCTTCATCTCAACTGTAGTTTACTTGTATATCCACCTCTTCTCACATTTCACATTCCATATCACCTGTGATCTCATACACTCACACTCCCTCACCTTTCATCTTATCTTTGATGTCCCACTTTCTTTACGTCCACTCAAACTCACCTTGTTCGAACCTAGTCTTTGGGCTCCAGCGCTGGCACATAAGCCTGAGACCATTTACGTCAGTCACATACTCTAATAAACATTCCAGTCATGTTCGTCCTTTATTACACGCCTATACCTCCTCATCACTCCATCATCTGCCAGCTGTTCCACTCATAACTTTATGTAATTTCCACATTTCCTGTCCTGGATCTCCCAACTTTTGCTTATCTTCTGTCTATATCTCATTCTTCTGTCTCTATATCTCATTGATATCTTTGACCACCTGTTCATTATTCCTAATCTCATATCCATTTGTCCAACTTGTAGAAATTCTAAGACTATCCCCAGCAGACTTGTCATACAAGCTACCACTGTTATCAGTTTCCCCCCCACATCCCCTTAACCCATTCGTTCTCTAAGCTCATACGAAAACCATCGACGGCCCAGTAGGAAACGTAATCTGGTTCACTTCCAACAGTCTCTCAAGCATACCTGTATTCATTATCTGAGCGGTTTCCAGTAACTTTAGCAGCACCTATGATGGGTTACCTTTATACTTTGACAACACTCCATTGTTCTGGGTCACTATACACTAACTTCTTAAGTACTTTGTAATGAGAATCTAGAATTCAAAAACTTTAGTCATTGATTATGAGGTTGTCCTGAACTTTAAACGGTTTTCCTTTTTTGTGCCGTCAAAGCCAATGAATCCTTTAAAGTCCTCCTAACCCTTTGTACAGGACAGTATTGCTTGCCATGTTGGAATTGCGTCTCACCCTAAATTCTCTCGTCTTCAGGTGCCGATGATGACTGTGCTGAGCCAGGAACTCCGCTTCGTCTTCAAGTGTAAGGGCTCCACCAAACCGGTGAGAAAGAAAGCCTCCGAGTCCGAAGTTGGGAACGCCAGCAACAACCTGTATGGTTCCGATGTTTACAACTACACTGGCAAAAATCCGCTCACTTGATTACCTGACGTGACGTCACACTCTGACGTCACGGATGAGACCCACCCTTGGATGCTTCCCAGCTACGTACCACCGCCGCCTTCCCCAGTAGACAACCTTCATGCATCGACAGCGAATCAGAACGCCTCTACGAGCAATGAGAACTCCTGCACGGCCAATCAGAACTCCTCCCCATCGTACTGTGTGCCAAGTAGGGCTACTTCGCCTTTGCAATCGGCCAATCAGAGTGAAGAGACATGTGATGCAGCGAGTCTGAGACAGAGGAAAAACTGGTAGTCAGCAAACTGCCTCTTAGATCTAACTTTGCTATCCTCCTCTCAAGCGGTGTGTGCAGTTTCTTTACCCAGGTCGCAATTTTGGTGGTGTCGTCAAGTGAAACTTGTACTGGGAGTCGTATTATCCCCCCCGAGATATTTTTTATACCATCCTCCCCCTCCCTCTCTGGCTCGTGAAAAGGTTCAGAGACTTTTGATGCTTACGAAGGTGAAAAAGGCACCACTCCCGGGTCCTGCTTCTCCTCTTGGTAAACTAAAGTGGAGGCATTTTTCGTAGTACCTGGTTGGGTATAAACCGATACGGGACAAGAAACTGAAGAAGGCTAGACAATAATGACTGTTGTGATAAAGCAACATGAAAGCAGAACTTTTTTTTTTTAAATGGATCAGACTTTTTTTTTTTCTTCTTCTTCCCAGTGTACTGATCATACTGAGACAATGTTTCTGTGTGTTTGCTAAATGTTGGTGATTTTCTTCGCCTTGGGCTTATCCCACCATGTTCAGACAATCCAATATCCACATTTTATGATTACTGTACCAGAGCCTTCAAACGGCTCATGTCTCTCCCACAAGCTATCCTTTTTTTCCCCGTTCATTGAAATAACAGGAACTAGCAATATGGACACCCTGGTTTTAAAAAGCGTTTCCTTCATATGACCTTACCAAGAGATCATTACCAGTTTATTGTTTTCATTGATTTATTTGATCATTATTGACCTTGTCTTCAGTGTGCTGCGCGTGACATTCCCTGCGTCCGGTACCTCAACCTACCTTTGTACATAGAGGTAGGGCAAGCAGCCTTACGCTTTACCGCCACAATCCCCACTTCCCTAACAGTGTGTGTGTGTTTCTGTTGACAAAGATTTAGAAACCTCAGTTATCTCTCTGGAAGATAACTACTTGACGGATACAGTCAAAAACAGGCTGTGTGGTTCCTGTAAACAGCCCCAAATACAGTGGCTCAGATAGTACTTCTAGTAATGATGAGAGGGAAAAACTAGTGTTTCATCTCGGAACCAAAAGGTTTAGCAGTTTTTGTGCAGAGCTGTTAGAACTTAGCGTCCATCGGATGGGATGCTCAGAGGTGCACGTTGATTGGTAGAAATTTCAGAGTTAGCAGTTGGTACGTAATCTGAGTGCTCAGAGCTGGCCAGTGATTGCTTGAACGATCAGTCTTAGCATTTGATGGACAGAATGTTCAGAATTTCATTCTGAATGGTAAATTGTTCAGCGATGGCGGAAGGTTTCGAGATAATAACTTGACATATGAAACTGGTGACTTCACGTGTTGAGAGCTGGTTGTTGATTGGTGTTGCTGTCCTTCCTCACACTGAAAGCTAGTTGATGATTGGCGTCACTGACAATACCTACGTTGACAGCTAGGAATTCGTTGGTGGATCAGACCTCATCCATGGTGCATTGTACTATGACATCCCAAACACTAGACAGACCCGCTACATATGCAAATTCCAAACCAGTTTTATCCTTCCAAGTTTTTTCTACGAAGTGTATGTATTCGTGGCTCTGTTGTTGTTGATTTCTATAATCAATGAGTTCTCCGTGTATATCTTAGTCTCTTTTGTAAGTTACCTTTTTTTTAAGAATTGTAATTCGCTAAAAATTATACTTTAACCAGGTCTTCTCCACTCTCAAAGTTCTCCAATTTACATTTCCTATTCGGTAAGTTCTGCTTTCCTCCGTTTTTCTTCATGTTACGTGCTGCCTAGACCCTGTTCAAAAAGTTCTATCACAATATTACTCGTCAAGTTCTAACCTAGTCAGTTTTTTATGTTAAGTTCTCCAATGGCAAAGATTGTTTTAACATCTCATAAAAGTTCGACTGACAAGCTTTATTTCCACTAACATTTCTTTTCCATGTTTTCCATTCATGAACTTCTGTCGTCACTAAGATCTTTTCTCACCAAGAACTTTTGCTCTTTCAAAGGCCTTCCTTCCACCAAGCTCTACTCTCGCTAGTTTCTTTTCTCCACGAAGTCCTCTTAACTTTTCCCACCAAGTTATAAACTCACCAGATATACATTCACCAAGATTAAACTCGCCAAATCATAGACTCGCCCAGTTCTAAACTTAACAGTTTATACGCTCACCAAGTTAAACAACTCACCGAGACAAACACTCAAAAAGTTATATTCTCACCAAGTTATACACTTATGAAACTTGAGACTCAACAAGTTATACACGCATCAAGAGGTACTACACTCACCAATCACTGTTGTATACATCGGGACAACACAGCAGTATCAACACACTGTAAGAGGATGGATGAGCATCAGCAGCCTAGCATCGCAACAGGAAAGAATCGGAACCCGACCAGAAGGAATTGTTTCTTTGTTTAGCTGGAGATGATTTTGTTTTGAGTTGGTTTCTAAGTCTCTCTTGCTCTTTTGGTTATTTTGACTTCATAAGTCAGTAAGGTTTGAGGAAGATTTTTTTCCTTTTGAGTATTATTATATCTTGAAAGAGTTTAGACGTGAATCCCCTTAATAGAAGATGGAGCATCATTACCCGACATTTATAACGGGTAAAGGGTGTAACTCTCTCACGTAGATGCTCAAGTGTTTAGCTAGCTATCAGGAGCTTTGGATCCCACATCTACTGTACATTTTTTACCATATTCCTTACCCCCCTTTCCTCCCCCTAACACCGCTGGTAACCTTCAAGTATCGTTTCCAGTTATCAGTCAAGATTGTTTACATCACTCCGTTTCTGTCCTAATGCCATAATCATCATCATTGTTAATACCATCCAGGAAGTTACGTGTCATTTTCATCATTGTTGTTTTTTGCGCGGGCAAGTGTAAAAGAAATCACCGTCACTGTCACAGGGATTATATAATTACTTTGGATGTGGCAGTGTCTTGGTATGTTGTTGGTGGCAGTGTCTCTTGTTGTGAAGGTGTTGCCTCACATCTTTTCCTGCAGTTATTATAACCTTCATCGTCTCGCACCTCATTAATCAGTCCCATTCGTCTTTTAAAAAAGAAAATCGTATTCCTCACATTCGTGTTTTCCTTTCACTTCTTTTCATTTTTTTTTTCTATTATTGATTTCTCTCATTTTATTTTATTTTTTTCTGTTATTGAGATGTATTCTGCCTGTATCAGAATTATAGGATTTACTAATATGATGTAATACATATTTCTGACCCTGACGATGAGCCAAGAAAATAACGCTTGAAACTCCTGCTGTCCAGGTTCTGTATAAGACTTGAGTCATATATAGAGATGCACGGTAGCAAGTACATTGGATCTATCATCACTGCAAGTGACTGATCACGAGTTGCTAACTCACAAACACAGTCAACACACCTCTGCCATGGTGTCTTAGCTTGCCAGTATGAAGGTGAGCTCGATGTGAAGGCTGTGAAGCAGCGCATTTGTTCACTAAGATCCTTTGGTTTAAGAATGACACCAGTGAAGGATTATTGGTGCAGTTCGCCCGTTGTTCCTGAGTGCCTCAACACTCGGATTCTGTTCACTTTAAGATAGAATCATGAAGATGGCAAAAGATTAATTAAAGTTATCCGTATGGCCGTGGCGAAGCCTTAACTTTGCCATGACGTTTGAAATGAAGTAGGCCAACCCTAACGATCAGAAATTAATATGTCCGATACAACAAATGAACAAGTGTATCTCCGAATCACATCTAAATTGTCAATGTTCAGTTAGCAGCAGCAGCAGAAGGTGGTACACCAAAATACGTAACACGTTTCGAAAAAGTGTTGTAAGTGTCCTCATACTGGACAGAGCATCAACGATAAGGAACAGCGGTATGAAATCTTTTAAGGAAGATACGACACTATCGTGCCCAAGAGCATTGTAGAATGTAGTACGACCTGGTAGATGATGTCAGTGCGAGGACTGCCAATATCAGAGAGTCACTGCTAGACTTATACTTCACTGACATCAGTTATCAGTAAATAAGTTTATTCAAGTAAATATACAATATACGATTTTATTCTATTATTTTCAGGTTTATGTCTCCTTTTCAGAGTATTCCTCAATAAGTAGAGTTGGGTAACAATGTTCCCACCCACATATTCCTATGAAATGTCCATCGTAGTATATCCTCTACATTCACCGTTTTCCTTACTGTT
>JAUUDY010468250.1:8332-19249 GCA_032361765.1 Panulirus inflatus | reverse complement strand
ATTCTTCAACGATATTTATTATTTGTTGACGAAGTTGTGGAATCAAATTCTACAGTGGAACCTTGTGGAAAGTGGAGAGATTTTTTTCTCTGGCGGGTGGGGGTCTTTATTTTGTTTGTAAATAGTCTGATATTGATTATCCATTGTGTTTAGTGTCAGGGTATTTGTGGCACTAGAAACAAGCAAACTTTCTATCATTATTGACAGTTATCAGTTGCCAAACCTCATGAGATACGTGGAAACTTTATATTCCAACTGGCTGGGTTCATTTATGTAGTAATAATGGTATTGATGTTTATAGGTGTAATTTGATACAAATTATCAATTTTATGTATTTTCCAGTGGCAGGATAAAGGTTTAGAAAGTGGTGTAAGGTGCGCAGCGAGAGAGGCATTTGGCTTCAGTTGACAACAAACGGTGGATCCAACGGTCTTTTCTTTCGTCGTGATTCGTGAGGAAAGGAATGATCACTTGCAGGACTTCACCCAAGCTATAAACAAGTTTCGTGCATTAATTATTATCTTCGATGAAACACTAAAGTGCCGGAAAAACTAGGAAATAAACGTTATTCCGCCAGACGCTATGTCCGCCGTGAAAAGTCCATGAGTTTGTTGGCACGGGAACTTGCTACACTGTTAACGGAATTTAGGCTACTCGCCATATTGATTAAGCCACTGTTGGACTAACTACAAAGTGTATTTTATATCCTCGTGCATCGACTCTGATTTTATTGGTCGGTAAGTGTAAAGAAGGGTGGTGGGAGATGGGATTTTGTGATAGTGATGAGGGTGAGGCGGAGAGGCAGGTGGAGGAGGCGAGGCGGCTGACCCTCTCAGCTGATCTTTGACAACTCCAGCAGCTCGGCCGTCCACCTACCCCATAAATCCCGAGGCAGACTCCTGGAATTATGATCCTAGTCTCGTAAGATGGCTGATTTTATCCCGAAATTTCAGATGTGTATACAAAAGAGGTTCAAGAAGATTATAACATATGGTTTGAGTGATTGTAACATGAATTTATGGTACCAATTTTGGTTTTATATTGTAAGTTATTGTAGTGTTAAACTCGTTATTTAGGTATATGTGAGATGATGTGTGGGAATGTTCTTATTACTTGACATCAAATTTACTTTTTGATAAAAATTCGTAATTTTAGCTTGTTGCCCATTCAGTTTTATTGCTACTCTATAATGCCAGTACCCAATGCTATAAGCAGCGTGTACGGTATGTATTGTTCTATAACCAAAACTTTGATAGGTCTAGTTTATGGACATTGATTTACTTTTGCATGAGTGAAGGTGATAAGGGTAGTTTATTAGTTTAGCTTTGCATCTAAATTGTCCTGTGAAATGGCTACTTGTATTTAGTGATTTTGTTCTTCATTACATCCTTCTGAGCATGATCTAGAGAATTTTACTGAAGTACAAGGCAACAATGGTGTATAAGTAATTATGGGGTTATTTCAAGTAGGTTGTATTCATGTAACTTAACAAAACTTTTGGAAGCCTTTCCTAACCTCCATGGCATTCGATATTTCCTTTTTCAATCTTGTTAGAATATGCCAATTGTGCTTATGAAAATGCAATCCCAGAATGGCAGTGGATGTCACTAGACTGTGCGATCACCGGATGAAAACTAATATATGGCAGTATATTTGTCATTTTATGTTAGCTGTTGTTATGAAGGTTGTGCGTATTGTGTATTGCCTACTGTTTAATATTTTTGAAATGTGTAACTCTCGTAGCATTGTTTAATATATCATTAATATATAGTGCTCTAAAGTATGCTCCATGGGTATTCCTGGAATTGCAATCGCCTTAAATTCTGGTAGGAATTTCGCGAAGTTTTGATGGGGATTTAAACTTGTATATTTCTGTGTAAAGTTTACATGGTTTATTGATGTGATCTTTTGCTGTTGGAGTAGATTCTCTTTCGTAGTTAAGAAGTAATAAGTCAAAACAAACAAAGCTAATCAATGTAGGTGGAAAATGTTCAAATTGGAATAGGTATGTTGGTGTATTATGCTGTGTAAGCTCATTTTCTAACATTTAAGTGGAAATAAACCCTCGATGTTTTAGCATTTTAGGTGTGCATCAATAACTTTTGAATGCGCTAACTTTCTGCTGTACTGGTAGTGTAAGATTGAGAATACATTGCTTACCTGCATTACCCTGCTGTGTTATTGGGTCACATAGTCTAGTGCTGTGGAGGCACTAAACCTATGCTGGCTTATTAGTGTCCTGAGTGACTTGTTAATGGATGACTTTTTGCCTTTAATGCAATTAAAGATTTTTGTAACTTCATTTGCAGGCAACTTTTTAATTGGACAAGTTGATGGGTGAAAAGATGTATTTTGATTTATATCGCATTGATTATAGAGGTGCCAGGCTTGCACACAGTATTCCTGAAGTGGATTTACTAGAAACGTGGGGGCATATGTTGGACCTGCTATTACCCTAGAAAGCTCTCGTAATATTGCTTGATTTGCTTTCTTGACTATCTAATGTAATAAGGTCCTATTGATTCGTGGATCATGACACAAACGTATTTATTGTTGTCAATGGTGGCAGTTGTTTCACCATACAATTTTTACACATTTGTGTTTGGATGACCAATGTGCACATGCATACCCATGTCCACATCAAAGGACCTAACCACCCATGCAACTACTGTTGAGATATGTCTAGATCTTTCTGTAGCAAACTAGACAAAAGTGAGTGTGCCTACCACTCCAAAACACAGATGTCATCTTGAACATGAGCTGTGAACGGAAATGACCATAAAACTGAACCTTGTGGTTAGCCACTTATTACATTTGCCCATACTACCTACTACCCCTTATTACTACCCTGTATTTTAACCATGCCTCGTCCAGCTACATTATTTTGGACCCATTTTGTGGGCCTCATATTTTTGATTGCCTAATCATTGGGAACTTTATCGAAGGCTTTAAAATTCTAAAGTTCAGTTAAGAAATATATGGTTTATCCTTTACTAGCATATTTTGTCACCATTCAAGGAAAGTCGGTAGCATTGTGAAGTAACATGATAAAGTATTCTTTAGAGGCACTAAAAGATGGCATTTTCTCTGCATTTGAAATGCTGTTTCTGTATATGGCTTGTAATACTGTGTGGTAAAGAAGTTCTAATGTCTTTTTTAATATGAAACTGAAGTTGGGGTAATTCCTTTGTTTTCGTAGAAATCTTGTATTGTGCCAAATGAAAATTAAAGTATTCCCAATAAAGTGTGTATAGTTTTTGGTTAAATTTCTGACTTTTTTTTTTTTTTGAGAGCTGTGTACATCATTGTACAGTTGTTCAGCATGATAGTGAATTAACTGTATACTTGTACATCACTAATTAGGTAATTTATTACAAGTAATTGATTATAAATTCTTCTTTTAGTGAGAAGCTGGGGCCTGCTGAAAGGACCCTTACCCAGGCATCATGGCAGATATGGCCACTATACCTAATCATGCATCTCCTATAAAGCCTGTTATAAATGACCAGGTTGTCAAGTAAGTAAAATAATGTTTTTATACACTTTAAATTTGTATAGAATAAATTTGCAGTTGCACATAGCCCATCAAGTTGAACAATGGTTTAGTTTGTTGCTAAGGATATGTTTCAAGTAAACTGGGTTACTTTTTTGACGGTGGCAGATTGTTAGTCATTTTTAATTTGAAGATTAAATATGCATTTTCTTCCAGGGCCATGCAAGTTTTTCATTTTGGAGTGATTACATGCCATACTTTGTTGCACCCATTTGTTGTTGATGAATTGCACTTCCAAAATGGAAAACAGACAAGCACCAGCTGTAAATACAATATTTGAGGTTAAAGATGCCAGTGTTCATACTCTTTCATATTAGATTTTGCAGAACCTTGCACTGGAATGCTCTGCTTTTGGCTACTGAACTAGTTTGCCAGTTTAACATGAAAAATGATAAATTTGTGTATTTGATGTTATTATATTACTGTCTTGTCTTGCCTCTGCTCTTTTTGCATTCTCTTTCACCACATAAATAAAAGCATATCCTTTGCAATTGCTGTTTGTGTGTTACAAGACTAAGTTTTGTTCTTGTTGCCCATTCTCTAAACCTTGTAAAAATGTGCTACGTCTTTACTCCTGTTTGTGTACAAACATGCCGCACTGTAACCCAAGTGCCCATTATTGACAAGCCCTAAGATGAGGATCAACACCTGATCAGGTTGGAGGAAACTATCATACCCAGTATTTGAGCCCATGCAGGCCAAACACAGTGTGGACCCATGCTGACTCTGGGACAATATTAATGATGACTACACCACGCAAGCCTCTGACTGTTTGGCGTGTGTGTGTGCATGCATGCTTACCATGTGTATTTCTGCAGAATCTGGAATTGCTAGATTTGTCCTGTATTTTTTCATTACATTATTATATCTTCATTTGTATCTTGATTTGGAAATGTTCAGTTTTGGCACACACTTAAAAATTCCAGCATAGTTACTCTTTGGAAGATTAGATTTCCTCGCATTTTCTTCCTCCCATGTCATATATAATTATATCTGTGATCATTTTTGGGGACTCTTTGCCATAGCCAACCCCAGAGGGAGTTCTTGGAAGGAACAGGTATAACATTAACGAATTTTTTCCTTCGTCCTTTCAAATGTTTAAATAGCCTAATCATATTGCTTATTATTTTTCATCCCTATAAGGTTTTTTCCTTGCACCCCTCCAAGGTAGGCACCTAACATTTGGCTGTTTATTGTACTTTTTCTCTTCGTTTGTCAGGTATGGGTTTTAAACAGCTGTAGCGTATTCTAGAGTTGGTCTTGTGAAGGCAGCTGTTAATTTTTTGATACCTACAAATGTATATCCAGGGTAAGAGTGAGGTGAGGTAATGTAATAAGAACAGAATGGTGGAGAGAGATGAAGAGTGTATTGTATATGTAAGTGTAAAAGAGAGATTTCTTAAAATGAATTGTTTGATGGAGAGCTGAAGAGCTTGGGTACATGAAGGTAATGACATGTCTTCTTTTTACCACATCGCACCAATTCACTTGATCCATTTCATTTTTTGCACCCTATTGCAAGTTCATGCCCTTAACCTTAAACAACTTTTACTTCATCTATCCCTTCATTGGTTTCCCCTCTTATCCTTGTTCCCTTCACATGCAACAAGGTGTGCCCCAGCTGAGGCCATTTCCAGTAATAGAAAAAAGTAAATGAAAATAGAAAGTTATCATGATTCTTAAGGTGTTTATAGGCCTGCCTCTTAGAGAATGACAAGCGAATTCAACAGCTTATGTTTGAGGGAAGGGGGTGTCATAATGGCCAATACTTGAGTGGCTGGACTTCGCATGGAAACTGAGAAATGGCAGCTAAATGTGTATTATTGGTTCAAGCTTGGTGATGGTAACAGTGGTAGACATCTTGCGAAAAATTACCAAAATTTCTATAGAGAGCAGCAACATCATGGTGTATGGAAAGGGAAAGTTGTAGGTGATGCCAAAGAAATACTTGAGATGGAAGGCTTTTGATTCCACTTAAAGGAGAGGTGGTGGATGAGCAATACCAAATGTGTGAGTGGTATTCTGTACCTGGGTGAATAAAACTGCAATTGATATTTTAATAACTGATTACAAGGAAAATAATACACCACCTTACAACACTGCTTTTGGGAATCGGACAGTGATTGCATGGGTTTCCAGTCCAGAGTTGAGGATATGGTTATGCTCAGGGTTGAAATTTAGTGTTTTGAAATTGCACAGAAGGTTATGAATAATTCTTGGAAAGAGATATAAGGTCAATTTGTTTTGCAGAACTATAGGTTTTACAAGGTTACTGCTTCCCAATTCTAGAATGTTAGATATCCAAGTTGAGAGGAAATGTGAACAGTACGAGAAAGGGACCGATTGGATTAAAGGAATGAGGGAAGGAAGCACGAGTTGTGAATATAAATTGGAACTGTCGGCAAAAGTGAAAATGAAGGGAGTTCAGAAAGCATAGACTTGTGTCAAATCTTGTCGGATGCTTTAAAGATGTCAAGGGCTACAACAAAAGTTTCACAGTGTGTGTGTGTGCAATGTAGTTTTTCATTGATGATGCTGATCAGCTGTAGGTGGAATATACCTGTAACTGGCATGCTTGATGGTATTGTGTGGATTTTCACTTTGTGGACATTTACTGTTGTCTAGGGTTCCAAATGTAGCCATGGAGAATTTTTTTTCTATACATATTCACCATTTCCCGCAATAGTGAAATATTGTCAAGGCGGTGATTGAGCCAAGGAAGGAAATATCTTCCCTTTGCCCCCTTCTCTGTTCCTTCTTTTGGAAAAGTAAAACGGGAAGGGAGTCTTTCCAGCTCCTTCCCTTATTAGTTGCCTTCTACGACACGCAGGGTATATGAGTAGTATTCTTTCCCCTATTCCTAAGGATAAGTGATATATTTATTAATTTCATCAACATAGAGGCAGACTTGGGAAAAACTGAAAAAATTATTTTGTTAGTTGACAAGATTTATTTTGGTAGAAATGGAATTGGTTTCTATAGAAAAAATAGTTTGTTAAATATCAGAATTCGGTTAAAGGTAGTTGAGGTTATTAAATTCATGTTGTGTAAATGTCTAATTTTGCTCTTGAAATTTCAGACCTGGTGATGACAAATCATGGAAGGCACAGCTTGTTATACCTCCAAGAGACAGAAGGAAACGTACTTCAGATGTAACAGACACTAAAGGCAACGAATTTGAAGACTTCTGTTTGAAACGGGACTTGTTAATGGGTATCTTTGAAAAGGGTTGGGAAAGACCGTCTCCCATCCAGGAGGCTTCCATTCCTGTAGCACTTAGTGGAAGAGATATCCTAGCACGTGCTAAAAATGGCACAGGGAAAACTGGGGCATACTCGATTCCTTTATTAGAGCAGGTATGACATTTTCATTTTAAGCCCTGTTGGTAACATTTGTATATGATTTTTTCTAGCCATTATATCGCAGCACTGGTGGCAGATTAGTGAGAAAAATCCAAAGTTGGCATCTGTATTTGGGAGAGCGTGTGAAAGGAATAAGTTGAGAAAGAAAGCAAATCGAAGCAAGTTAATTAGGTGAAGCAGTAGAAGGAGACAGGTTAGTTGGGGTGTGAATTTGAAAGGGGAAAAGCGAGATGAAATGTTTTGGATAATTGAATACACGTACATGATTGGACAACAGAGCCAAGGTGAGCCATAGGATTGGTGAGGAGCAAAGGTTCTAGGAACATTTTGAGGCATGTGTGGAAAGATGGGTCACTATTTGGGAGCCCTAAACTTGGAATGTTTGAAGGTATAGCAGTTCTGGCAGTATTGTATGGCTGCAATGCTTGAACTATTTATAAGAATACAGAAAAGGTGGCGAATGTGAAGGAAATGTTTTAGGACAGTATGTTGAGTGAGAAGGGTTAAGTAATATGGTAAGAGAGAAGTGTGATAATGACTATTTGTAGTGTTTTTCGGGAAGAATGAAACATCAGTGAGAAAAGTGGTGAGAGGTAGTCGAGATTGTACCATAGATATATCTGATCATAGATTTGGTGTGTTGAAGTGGTTTGGACATGTGGAAAGAATGAGTGAAGAAAGATTGACAAAGAGGATATATGTGTTGGAGGTGGAGGGAGCAAGAAGTGGAAGACCAAATAGGAGATAGAAAGATGGAGTGTAAAAGATTTTAAGCTATCGAGGCCTAAACATGAGGAGGATGAAAGGCATGCAAGGAATACAGAATTGGAACGATGTGGTATACTAGGATCGACTTGCTGTCATTAGATTGAAATGGGGCATGTGAAGGGCCTGGGGTAAACCATGGAAAGGTCTGTGGGGCCTGAATGTGGAAAGGGAGCTGTGGTTTCGGTGCATTACACATGACAGCTAGAGACCAAGTGTGAACGAATGTGGCTTTTTTTTTGGTGCTGCCTCACTTGGGGGGTGGTGTTATTTCGTGTGTAGCTGGGTGGCGATGGAAATGGATGAAAGCAGCAAGTACTCCTGGAAATATATATGAAACACGTATGTTACCACAGTGAAAAATCCTAGAAAGCATGGGTCCAAACGACAAACTCTTAAAAGATAATTCCTTGTTAGCACAACATGCATGAATAACTAATATATTACTCCTAAAATTGAATGTTGCAATTAGCACAGAGAAAATACTTAAGACATGAGACCTTTGATTATTTGACACTTTGCTTGTGGATAAAAACTAACGAGGCACTAGTGGAAAAAATTTGTAAATTCCAGGATAGGTATTTACCAGATCTACCAGACCAGCCAGACTCTGGTGGCTATGAAAGAATGTAAGCCGTGACATCCAATACCATGGTCAACCAGTGTTCCACCTCTTTAGCTTGGACTTGGTCCAAGCATGGGGGATAGAATACTTCAGAAGTTTATGCAAGGTTTAGATATCCCAAGCATTGAACACTTCTTTATGTATTCCTCCATCTTGTGTATCATCCCTCTCTCCCCTGCATAATTAGAAATTAGTTTGTACTTCTATGTCATTCCATTGTAAGCTGTTCTTTGTTTTTCAGATTGACCCCACACAGAATCATATTCAGGCAATGGTTGTTGTCCCAACAAGAGAGCTGGCCTTGCAAACTAGTCACATTTGCAATGAGTTAGCAAAGCATCTTGGAGTAAAGGTTATGGTAACAACTGGAGGTACCAATTTAAAGGTAAATATGATGTTCTTTCATGTTGTTAAAGGATAGGTAAATAGATTGTTTTATGGTGACCTACTTATTGGATTGCATCAGGAAGGCTGGAAAGTCAGTTTATGGCCTTAAAGTAAGCTGTAATTGTGCAGATTTTCGAGTAACTTACAGCTAAGCTTGAAATGTTAATTGAATTGATTGTGAGCAGAGAGTTTAAGGCACTTGCTTGCCACAATAGTTTGAGGTTTGACTGGAAACATAGTTGGTCTATATAAAGGATTTGTGCTCCGTCTTAACATGCTAGATGTGGAATAAGGATATGTAAAATTGAACAAATTCTGTCGGCAGCTGATCACTGTGTAATTGCAAATATTGGTATAATTTGAAATGCTGCTTCTTACTGTTTTCTTTTTTCATCTTGATCTCCTATACAGTTGACCTCTTTTGCTGCTTGGCTGTACTATGGTTTATACTCTGGACCAGGATTTTGTTTTCAGCACTTTATCTGGACCTTCAGTTTTTTCATTTCCAGGAGGAGGAACAGAGAAGGGAGCCATGTTAGGATTTTTCCTCTTAAGGCTCGTTCCTTGTTCTTGACTTAGACTTTGCTAATGTGGGAAATGGTGAATATGTATGAAAAAAGACAAAGACCACATTTGTTCACACTTTGTCATGTGTAATGCACCAAAATCACAGCTTCCTGTCAACATCGAGGCCCCACAGACCTTTCCATGGTTTACCCCAGTCGTTTCGCAAGCCCTGGTTCGGTCCATTGACAGCACGTCGATCCCATTATACCACATTGTTCCAATTTACTCTATTCCTTGCACACACCTCGACCTTCTGCATGTTCAGGCATATCATCTTTGTAAACCTTTCCTCACTCATTCTCTCCATATGCATATATAGTGTTGATTTTTTTTTTTTTATATATATATATAACAACACTTTTTTGTATGTTTACCTTTTCCTTCTTTGGTGAAGAAATGCTTGTAACAAAGGACTTTGGGGAATAGTTCTTGCTTGACTTCTTACTCCATTCATTTTGGAAGTAGTACAGAAAGATAGCATTGAAGTATTTTCAGCCCTACACTCCTGCCCATAGCTGACTTCTACAACGACCATATTTATGGCTAATTTTTGCCAGTGAACATTTGTTGCCTCTCCTGACTTGTAAAACTCCGATTGATCAACCAATCCTTCAACAGAACTCTAAATGTATTAGGTATTGCACGACAAAGTGAGTTAAAGTTTCAAAGACTAGAGATGGCAAAAGTGAGAGCAGTGGGTGGTAGTTGGAGGGTTTAGGAGCATTCCTTTCTAAGGGATGGACTGCACTGAAGCATGCTTCCAAGCTGAGGGAAAATTCTTGTTTTTGAGACGAGACAAGAGGAACTTCAGTACAAGGACTATAGATAAACTAATTTCTGAAAACACTTGGTGGCACAAGCTTCTGATTACCAAAGGAGGCCTGCTGGTCCTGTATAAAAAGTTGATCCTTTAAGGCTTGAACTACAATTGATCTACCTTATCATCCACCATTTTGCAAGCAAATGTAATGAATTGCAAACCACTCGAAGTGAAGTGCTGTGAACAGTCACTAGTTGCTTAAGAATTCTGAACATTCAACACCCACACAACAAAACTGAAATGCTTTCAGAACAATCCCATTTCAACACTTGCCAACCCAATATTTTCAAGTGACTCGTCCCACCCAGTCCTCGAAAACATTTGTTTTGTATACTCGCACTTTCTCCCCCAACAAACATGGTGCTAGCAAAACATTAGAATGATTTAACGCCAAACTTCTCTCTCTCCCATACTGAATTGTACACCCTACAGTGGACGAACAGCCTAGTGAAATTATGCTCACCATACATGTACCATGTATATAATAGTTGCACTTTGTCATCTGCATTGTGGATACCACCATCACAAAACCCCCATGTTAAACATCAGCTAACACAATTGACCCTGAACATCTTTCCTGTCTTGAGTTGACCTCATAGACCACAAACATCTATAACTTGGGTTTTTCCATGCAGTGGATATGGCTATCTTTGAGTGCTGTGGGAGTCCTATAGATGGAGATCTTGGGGCAGGAAGGCAAGGCAAGGTTAAGAAATATATATATTTATACCTGGTTGCCTTTCCTGACATATTGGTGAAAATGTGATTTTTGTAGATATTTTTTATTTCTTCAAGCAAGACTTGTGAACAAGGATGGATATAGAAATTGCAAGGATTT
>JAUUDY010467808.1:0-10810 GCA_032361765.1 Panulirus inflatus | reverse complement strand
TGTAACAACGGCAGATAATATTACAGAGTGGTCAAGGGGAGGGAGGTGTACAATATATACATGAGGGTTAGGTTAGGGAGGACTGGATGACAGGCCTCAAGTGTTTATGGTTCTCGGCCTCTCTCGCCATGACCGTCAATGGTGTCATGGCCAGACTGGTGCCGCACGCCCTGCCCTCCTCCTCCACCACTCCTATCAATAACCCTCTGTAATCACTGTCAAGGCTTCGCCTCCGCCGGTTCCCTGGGTAACATTCTGTAGGCATTACCGGAGTCAATTCGTAGAAAAATGTATGTTAAAACCGCATGAGCGCCGCGTCTGCGTGGTTCGTTTTTCATCAATATATCAGCTCGCCGCCCTCCACCGCCCAACCAACCACTTCATAACCCTTTTTTCTTGATAGATCCGCCGGATTATCATACCGATGATTTACTCGCCTCATCAGCAACCCTAGCAAATGACATCCGAGACAAAACACAGGCGAGAATATGAGAAATGTCAGAAAACATAAGGCTTGATGTTCCAGGTCCGCACCCTAACTTGGCATCAAAGAAAATGGATCAGAGAGAGGCAGAGTGGCACTCCTCCTACAAAACTTCAACTTCCTTCACTTACCTGAGGAAGATTAGCGTCTAGCTGCCGTTGGAGACTATCTCTCTCCTTTTCTAGTTCTTGGTATTTAGATTCTAACTCACTCAGTCTCTCCTGAGTTTCCCGAATCGTGTCTAAAAGTTTGTCTCTCTCGTCTAGCATTGATACCATAAGCTGTTCAAAATTAGCGTCATCTCCGCTAAACTGTGATCCCCGTTGGGAGATGCTGTCCTCAGCTATGGTGGGCATAACATCACACATCATATTCCACATTTTGAAGGAAATTCAGCCCACTGGCCGTATTATTACTTCAAACCTTCAGCGACTGTGATCATCGACTAGCTCCACCACCTTCACACCCACTTCCTAACACTTTTCACGGTCATATTTACCAGTCTGACTTACACAGTACGGACTCACTTGGCTCAACGAACATTCACAAGCTTTATGGACCACATTCAGCACTCCATAGTCACGATATCATTCACTATTCACAAGAAGTTGGCTGCCCGTCCGACCCGACCGCTATCGAGCGTCGGCCATTTTCAAGACTGCCTCGGTCTGCCGATGTCCGAATCCCTCAAAGATGCTCCCAGCTCTGTCTTCGCCTCACCCATTCTCACCCACTGGCCACTCCTTACTCTCTTGAAAACTTTCTCCTAACGTTATAATTATATTCCATTGATCCAAAATGCTTTCGATGGTGTGCTTGAGTGTACTATTGGCCGCAAATATTAAATAATTCCATGAAAGGTTTCATGGTAGTACCCCATAATTACGACAGTGGTGGCCTGATGTGTACTACAGCGGGATCGTATGAATGAAAGGTACTGTCCAAAAGTGTTCAAAATGGTCATCACCCTGAGCATCAGACACTTGCTTACTAACCACAGACACACGGGGAAAATAAATTTACCATTTGATGTATCATATGCACTTCAGTAATTCAAAGTACGAGAGAAATGGAGGTATATAGATTCGGCACATCTGAGCAGATCACCGGCGACTTATTAGCGGGGACCAGTGTCGTGCGGCAGGTATCCCGCTCGTGTTTCTTTGATAATAACCATAATTGTGGTGTTGTTTTAACCCACAGTTCATGTATCAGTGTAGAGAGATGATCCAAATGGACACAATAATTCAGAGACGTATACACACGCACATACGCAGGCACAATCGGAAAAAGAAACCTACACACAAAAGTAGACACACCAGAGCTTCAATAGATTATTTACTCCCTGGGCTGGACTGTAATTATCAATCTTTTCAGATTTTTAAGTTCGAACGAAGGTGGTACACAAGAAGACCTTTATGAAATGAAAATGATTTGATATTGGTTGCCGGATGATGTATCGCCACATAACCACACCACAGACACACACACACGAATCTACCACACTAAAACACACAACTACATTATACTAACATACATCAAAATACTAGACTAACACACACCACTACTCCTCAGTAACAAATAGTGGTATACCACACTAACACTCTGTTATACCACACCACTGAATTACACTAACACACGCCACAGTACCACACACCACCATACTACACTAAAACATATACCATAGTAAAGCATAACACTTTACCTGGCCAATGCATACCAGTATATTTCACTAACACACTACTTTATTACACTAACACTGCACTATACAATTACACATACATACCACTGTACTACATTAAAACACATCACCAGATACTTCTATACTACACTAACACACGCACGCAAATATACTGTACAGAATTACACCTTTGTATCACATTAACACAAACCCCTAAAGTGTTGTGATACACATCACCATACACCAACGTACCCTACTAACATACACCACTATGATGTTACACACAGCACTATAATATACTAACATACACCATACGACAGACATATTATACCACACTGCCATTTTCTTAGTATACCACACACACACACCACTATACCATGCTTCACTATTCTACACATACTATAGCACTGTACTACAAATACCTGGCAGAATACTTTACACTATATAGTACTCACACACCAATATACCACACCATCATACACCGCATCTTCCCAGTCTACTTTCTCATCGATGTGTATGACATTTTTCCTATTCTGCTCCCTTGGCACTTTATCTTTTTCCAGTGACATTTTGAACACTATTTCAAGTGATTTATCAAGTGAACATGTAAATGTATTCAACACACGGTGAAATTTCGTAAGATCATGAGTCCTGTATAATACCCTTTATTATTCTATAAATGTCTTTCCTCAAAATCTCAATACTTTTCCATCCATCCCACTGGTGTTGGACTAGTGTCTTCAATAAAAAAACACTTTTAAACTTGTCATTCTTTTGCTCACATACCCATGCATAATCCTCCATAACTCTTCCCTTTGAATCCCTTGGCTTAATTTGCTGGTCTTTTATTGACAATTTACCCCTGATTTATGTGTGGGAGTCTTCAATAATTCTTTGCTCCTCCTTCCTTATCCTGTTATAATAATTCCTTATTCTCTCAAAGGGAATGAACCTTTACTTTGCTTTTTTTTTTTCTTATTGTAGTGATAAGGGCAGACCACCTTGATTGGACCTTGGGTCTGTGTATCTGTGTAACATATCTTACAAATACTGGCTGGCTGGAGTGCTACCTATATCTTTTCCATGACACATCTTGAAGCTCTTTTGCTTTTTGACTCAGTACTTGAGGTTGGAAGTACTAATGATTCTCTTCCCTCATTGTACACTTCACAGAACCTTTCACCACAAAGCCCTGGTTGCTGGGAACTGAACCCATTTCCCAATTTGTGTAATTACCTATTTGTACTGTATAGACATTTAGTTTTACACTCATGGGGACACATCTCTTGATTCTCTTTCATACAACCTATATGCATGCTTTCTGCATTAACTAATTCTTTAGTCATTTTGTTCCGTTCATTGACTTATACTTTACATGAAATTCTTTAAATCTTTTTTAAGAAGATTCCTGCTTAATTTCATGCTCTGTCATCTTCATCTTTCTATGAACTGTTCATTGTCTATGTCATCAACCATGGTTTAAAAACTTAGTTTGTGATCAGGTCACACCTGACTCCTCTCTCTTCAAAGGTGGGCAATATCAAAGCCTCAAGCCTTTCCCTGTAACTCATCCCCCTTAATCTTGGTACCATCTACGTAACCCTCCTCTGAACCTTCTCCATTAGCTCCTTGTGCAGTAACCAAACTTGTGAAGCACATTCTAGTTTTTGTCATATGTAAGATATGAAAAGCTTACTAAATATTCCTTATCCATATGCTTGAAAGCTATTCTATGCCAGCAGACAACTGATCTCCTTAACCATTCTCGTAAAGTCTCCCTAACAATTCTGTGGGAATATAGTGACTGGTAAGGGATGATGTTGACTCCCAAGTCATTCTCACACAGAATCTTGAAGCTTATTTTCTATATATCTATCTAACTATGTATGTCTCGAATGCACATTCCCTCTGGGTACTCTCATCAAGTGGGTAGCCACGGCAAATGCCTCCACTTATCCATCTTTATGTGCCTCTCTCACACACACTATTCCATGCAATCTTCCCCCATTTCTCTCCCTTCAGCACTCTTCTACAATATTTTCCTATGTCAAAAATGGTCTTCCTCTCACATCAATCCCTTCAATCATTCTATCATGCACTCTCCTTGTAAACCCCCCATCCTACATTCTTTCCACATATTAATCATAGTGAGCCTTTCTTTCACTTTGTGTGCATGATCACTAATTTGTACTGATCTATTTGCACAGTTGAGGGAGAGAGCTTTTCACTGGTGGACCTTAGCTCTTAAATTTACACTATTGTACATTTATTTCTAATAATCCCAAGACCACTTTCTACGAAAGGGTCCTAGTATGAACCATGACTTCTTTCCAGGTGCTCTTGCAGCTCCAAGACTGCACTACTTCCTGTACCTGGGTAATAATGGACTCATTTGGAGTGATAAGTTCTGCGACAAGACTGTATTCCTACAGGGACAACCTCTCCAAAGGTAACCTTCCATTCGTGTTGAAACCTAATGCAGGTGGAGTCCAGTAATGCTAGTGTTCTAAATTGTATACATTCACTGTTATGTCATATACAGTGCAGAGTTGGAGCATTCAAAGAACAACAAGCAAAAGTAAGATAAGTGGTGATACAAATACAGAAATAGGATAATAGAAACACTGCATATGTGATACTTTTAATGCGGTACTACAACAGTGTCCCACAATTATTGGTCCATAACAGTCTGTTGAATTGCACCTTTCTTTAAATTCAATCTGATGAGATAAGAATGTTTTCTCACACTGAAGACTGGGCTTGTAATAGCTTGATCCAAGACAAAGAATCAGAGTCCATAATGCAAACCAGCACATTATGAATGTAGAAAAAATTATATATTAGTCACTGTATATAAAAGAATAGGAATAATTTTTTATATCAAATTATATGCTATGCCTAAGATTCATCTATGACTCACACAGAAAAATAATGATACCGTTGTTAACTGAACCATGTATTCGGCATACACTTCCAGTACTGAGGATGCCACCAAGGATAAATCCGAACATCACTAACTGGATCCAATAAAATCTGAAATGTTAAAGAAAATTATGAAAATAGACCTTTGCTGTTATGATATACATGAATTATAACTACTATTATGTTAACATTCCAAACTATGCAAACCCTTCATAACGAGACAGGATAACCCTATCCAACTATTTCTGAATCCATCTTAATTCCCTGCATTTATTTTCAGATCTAAAGCTCAGTGATAATGCTTTTTAATTCTTAGGTCTACCACACATCATCTCTTTTTACTATCATTATTAATAATAAGTATGTACAAAATTGCTCAGTACATTCATTCCTACATTATTAGTGCTAACTATCTTAGAGGACTTACTTTCCTTTGTCCTGAGCCTTATGATTACAAGATGATATGACCAGTTCTAGCCCTGACATGAATCCTCAGTTTTACCCTTCAACTCCTCAAGATGTAAATTTACAAGAGGTGAGCAACTCCTCTAGATGCAAATGTACACATCAAGATTTGCACCTTTATTTCAAGGCTACCCACTGGGCTTGTATTGTTGCCAACTTGGCAGTGCTTGATATTTTCTGCCCATAGTCAGTCTTCCTCCAGCCATGTCAATGACATTACATTCTTGAGTTGTCATGTAAGGAAACTGAGGGGCTTTTAGCTAGCTCATTTTAAAGGTCCAGGTAGGTGATGATCCCGAATTACTTGACGATGATGTATGCTAAACCCAGACATCTGGTCACCTTTACCAGACCTACCACTTCTGTGAATGAAGTTACTAAGTAAATAAACCCAGTATCAGGTTTTAATGACCTTCCCATCTGTATGGACACATTGGTTAGCATTATACAGTGTCTCTAAAGGTTTAGATTTTTTTTTATCTATTTTCAATTAGATAAAATCATGACAAAAAAGACTAAAACGATTACATCAAAAAAGTTTGAATGCATTAGCATGAAACTCCTGACAGACTGTTTTATACTACCCATACTTGCTGTATTACTGAATATCCAGTTCATTCAAATACAAAAATGTGTAGACAAAAGGCAAATTAATCTTCCTTCTCTAAATACTGTACTGGAAACTGTCCTTAACATACAAAAGGAAAATTTTCCAGTTGCATGGAAGACATTTTAGTATTTACCTCTGTGGCTGGAATTTGATATTTGCGGGCAGTAAATGATGCAGATCTCGGTAAAAGATGTGATGGAACAAAGCAGAGACGCAGACGGTGGCTACACAAGTTAGTCGTCAACCCTAGTCCAGCATGGTACAAGAATTCTCCTATCACCATGGCTGTTGCACACACTCCATTGCATGTTGCCTATAAATATAATAATGATAATGATCCTACAAATATAATACTGATAATAATAATAATAATAATAATAATAATAATAATAATAATTATAACATCAATAATTTTTTCATGCATGCTTACCATTTCCTGCACAAGCAAGGTTGGGACAAGAAAAGATGACCGAGCTGACTGTGATAATTACTACTACTACTGCTAATAATAATAACTCCCATTAAGAGGGTGGCTGAGGCAAAAGAGTCTCAACTTATCCCTGTCCTTACTTTATTTGCCATTTCCCATGTTAGCAAGGTAGAGCCAGATACAGATGATGAATAACCTCATTCACTCACATCCACTTTCCAGCTGTCATATATAATATCCCAAAACCACAGCCCTATATCCATAACTAGGAAGTAACCACAGCCCTTTCCATGGATTCCCCTGACCGTTTCGTAAGCCTTGGTTCAGCATATCAACAGCACATTCCCCCTGTATACCACAATGCTCCAACTTGCTTTATCCCATGCATGCCTTACCCTCTCCTGCATGCACAGGCTCCAGAAACTCAAAGCATATTTCACTCTACTTTTCTACCTCGTTCATGGTTTCCCACTTTTCCATGGTTCCTCGTATTCCAATATGTACATACTCAATTCACAGGTCTCCCTACCCTCAGTATACCTCCTCCATGTCACACAGGTCACTTATACACATGGGCAATACTTACCTGCATACCTCCCACTCCCTTTGTTTCATTTACTCTTATCCTATGTCACTCTTCACTCAGTCTTTCATGATACCTCTGCTCACACACACACACCTCATTTCCAATCTCAATTTTTCTGCAATTCTGTCAAACATGTCATTCATTTTCCTCAAATCATTATGAACTTTCACATGCATCCACCTAAAAATGACTGGTCATTCTGCTGGCCTACCCTATCAACAACCTTTCCTTTACATTCCTATATGTAATATAAAATATTTACAAACCTCTATGATGAAGCAGCCATCTTCAGGATTGAGGTTCACCAGTTTGTGTGTTTCCTCAACAATTACAAGCTTTTTTCTACCATCTTTTAAATTTCTATTTTGATTTGAGTCAATAAACTTGAAGAAATATTTGTGATGAGTACCAATTTTCTGAAACGGTATGAAATAATCAGTTTCATAAATTCATACTATATGCCCTGAATGCAAAAACTTCTTTTCTATCTAATTCAATTAAACCACCTTACATTAATGCAAAGAAACATTTTGTAATTCTCCACTAAATTCTTATATACAGCAATATATACAGCCTTGACCCATTAAGCAGTGAATGTATTCCCTTGTTTCCATCACACTGTTAGAGTGCAAAAAATATTTCAAATAAAAACATTTAACCTAAGACATTCTAAAAAACAAACATGGGATTACTTACAGTGTGCCACTGCAAAACACACTGGGAGCGCAGCAAGTGTGTAGGAACACTACTTAAGGGCTTTTCTGCTGCTATTCGAGCACAAAATGGTGAATACATGTAGAACAACGAGCGAATCACTGCTGCTCTAAGGCCCCTGACATTATTCATGTTCCAAAATGTAAGATTTTCTGGAAGCTCAATAACCCACTTGTGATGCCTGATAAAAATACAATAATGAACCATTATCAATAAATGAAGGTACCAAATAAATAAAAGCATAAGATTTCACAAGTCATACCAGTCATTAGAATTACTGTATTTCTAAAGTGTAACTATGATAAAAGATTAAGGTCCACTCACATATAATATGTTCCTTACATCAGCAAAAGTTAGTACTAAAACTGCACATAAAGTCACCACCAGTACATGAAGGAAAATCATACATGATTAATAACAACCCATTGATTCAAATATGGCCTTTATGTCTCTATCAACTATACTAATATCAAAATAAGAGGAAAATGTCAAACTCTAAAAAATTCACACTATCAAGAAAGAACTAAAAGGTTAAGACACTGACAGATGGACACATGGCATACATCTCATGCTACTCAAATTATTGTCAATAAAAAGATGATACTGCTCCTTAACCTGGCTCATTCTTTATAAATTTCTGCAATATTCTGTCTAATTAAATCCATCTTACCTTCTAGTGAGCACAATCTTTATGCTTCTTCATATGATCTTTCCAACAGCCATCTGTCCAAGGCTGCCTATCCTCTTCACTATCAAATCACTAAGCGTAACCTTCCCATTTGTGCCAACTGTTGAAGAAATACATCACCTGCCCATGTTGGTCTTGAGTCTCTCAACAACATGCCATCTGGCTCAAAATTTTTCTTCCTTCAATTATAAGGAATTTTTTCTTTTCTTCCATACTTATTTAACATTTCCCATGTTGGCAAGGTAATGAAAGGAACTGTCAAAGAAAAGGCCTCATTTGCTTTTGTCCAAGAACTTTCTGTTTTGTGTAATGCACCAAAACCACACCCCCTATCCACAACCAGGCTCCACAGACCTTTCCGTGTTTTCCCCGAACTGTTTTACATGCTCTGGTTCAATCCACTGACAATGTGTCATCCCCTGTATACCATATTGCTCCAATTCACTCTGTCTTGTGCATGCCTTTCTCCATTCTGCAAGTTCAGGCCCTGTGCACTCAAAACATTATACACTCCAGCCTTCCATCTCCAATTTGGTGTCATCCTTCCCCTTGTCCTCCAATTTGTTGCCATGCATAGATTATCACATATCTCTTTGTTCTTCTCTCCAGGTTATACAGTGGCAGTTCTTCCAGCATTTCACTTGTACTGTTTTTGTCTTTTTGAGGAATATGGCCAGGAGATCATCTGGTCCTGAACAATAATTTTCCTCTGAGCTGATTTGTCACTCTGATTATAACATCATCATATACTTCATTACCCTCATTTTTTTTTTCCATATTTGTTTACCGTTTCCTGCATTAGCAAAGTAGCACCAGGAAAAGATAAAAAATGGCTTTATCTACTTACATCCATTCTTTAGTTGTCATGTATGATGCATAGGAGCCACAATACCCTATTCACAACCAGGCCCCACAGACCTTTCTCTTTGGTTTCCCTGGCTGCTTCATATACCCTGAATGAGTATGTTAACAGCATGTCGTCTTGTATATCACATCACCCCTATTCACTCCTTCCTGTGCATGTTTTTCACCTTCTTGCATGTGTAAGCCCCAAACACTGAGAATCTTCATGATGGTGTGTGTTTGTATGCAGAGTCTGCTTTCTCATGCATTTTCAAAGGCTTTGTTACACTTTTTTTTTTTTTAAACCATCTCCAGGTGTCTAGGCATGGGATTGGCATGGTTCTTGAAGTATTCTAGGTCCATGTTTGCAGTCCGTATTGTCTTTTTATCTCATGAGCAAGGCGAGGCATTGATGAGGTGTTGTAGGAATCAGCTGTCTTATTGTGAGTTCTTGGTGCCCTTTGCACTTCAAAATCTCACATTTACCCACATTTTCTTGATCCCCAGATAGAATTTGGGTTTTATCCTTAGAAAGGTAAGAACCCAGTATCTTGAAGCGCACGTGGAAGAAATACAGCACCCAGAAGAAAATTACCAATATGAAGTGGCAACTAGGAAGAGTAAAGAAAGAACATGTTTTCCGGAAGATAGGCTGTGGCACTCTGTGACAGTTTGCTGTTGCTCTTACTGGTAGAAACACTTGTCTTCGCAACTAGATATATAATGATTTCTACCTTAGTGTCATATGCTTGTACCCACAGTGAATTTCAAGCCATGTATCATCTTAGAAAATGTATGGGGGCAAACAATATTTTTGTGGACACTTTATATATATGGTTTCAGGTGTTGCTGGGTTCAATCTGCAAGAGGTTGCATTATGAGTGAAAAGTCACCTTTGTTCAGGCCATATCATAGGGATTACAACCTTTTTTTAAGAACTAATCACTCCAAAGGGTTCTACTTTTCTTGCTACTAAGATTAGTGCTGCCTTAGAATACAGGAACTTTTACAAACATCCTGGGTAACACCAGGACTCTTTCCTAGTCATTAGTCCTGGATGGGGTAATTACAAGTATATGGCTTCACTCAACCACAACTTTCCCACACTGTGTTATTGGCCATGGAACTCAGCAAAAGATTCATTACAGTGCCATGATACCTCCCCTTGGCAAAGATACTTAAAACCACCTTCCATAACAATGACAAAAATTGGTTTGCCATCTTCATAGCTTGCCATCAAGACAATCATTCTCAAGGCTTTGCTCCAAAACCTTCAAACTCTGCAGTGGAGTTTCCCACAGAGCAGTTCTTTCTCCACCTCTGATCTCGTCACCCTTGACAACTATGACAAATATATATATTTTTTTTTTTTTTTTTTTCTTGCTTT
>JAUUDY010467697.1:0-10810 GCA_032361765.1 Panulirus inflatus | reverse complement strand
CTTGCATCTATGGGTTGGATAATATTTTCATTTAGAACAAATCCTTCCCTTGTCAGACTGATAAACAGATTGGAATGGATTATTAAGATTATTAAGAAAGAAGGGTTAGATGATACAGTTATTGCAAGACATTGATGAGGATGGATTTTTAGATGAGAGGAACTGTTGAAATTTAGATTTACATAAAACTGATTTATTTTTGACTGATTTAGATTTTCCTTTTTCAGGATTTTTTCCCATCCAAATGTTTTACCTGTTGTGGGGTGCAGCAACCATCCCCCAAACCTTGTGGTCATCACTCAGTACCTGCCCAATGGTTCCCTCTACACACTCCTACACCAGGATAGTGGTATAGTGGTAGACACTGCACAGGCTCTCAAATTTGCCTTAGATATTGCACGTGGCATGGCCTTCATCCATTCATTAGAGAAACTGGTCCCTCAGTTGTATCTGTCATCCAAACATGTCATGGTGAGTTTGTCTTTTTTGTTGAAACTTCTTATGGTCTTTCATGTCTCTTTATGAACATTTTATGGTGAATTAGCTTATTATTCATCCTATCATGTGATGGTAAATTGGTGCAATCTTCCTTCATACATGTTATGGTGCATTAATTTAGGCTTCCTTCTTACTTATCGTGGTTAACTCATCTTGGCTTCTTCTAAATACATCATGATGAATTGGCTTTATATTACTTTTGATGATGTGTTGCATTTTTTTCAGTTTTACAGTGACCTGAGGATATTTGTGCTCTAGACACCACTCTGGGACTCAGATAAATAGTAGTATGCAGAGTCTTCCATAAATGGCCTTTTCCATTGCTCATGACAGAACAGTGATACCCATATATTGATATATGGTGTAAATGGAACATTACCAGCTAACTAAACAGACTTTGTAAATAAAGCACCACTTTACTGTTAAACATTCAGTTGACCTTTCAGTATTGATAAGGCATCACCATATGGTAAACAAAGTAATGCTATATTGGTAAACATACAGTTTAAACAAAGCATTACCACACTGCTAAACATGAACTGTAAACAAAGCATAACCTAATGTTAAAGTTCATCTGAGATACCCACTTCTTGCTGTCTCCTAATGGTAAATTACAGTAAACCTTTACCCAAGATACAGTATGCAATTACTGATTGGCTCACTCATTGAATAAAAGCCTCTTATTTTTATGAAGATATAGATGAGCATATGTATTCATTGTGTATTCTTCCTTTACATTTACTTGCCTGCATTTTTTGCACCATAACTAAAGATTTCTAACTACAAAGAAAATCTTGCTTTGTACAAGCTGGTTGTGATGAAGTCCCATATCTGCAAGTTTTCTGCATTATGTGGAGCTAGTTCATGGTTGATTTTAAGCAAACAGAACTCTCTGAGCAAAAATACAAAAAAAAACATGATCCAGCCAGAGACATTCCCAAGTAGAGGTTGATTAATTTGTTATGAATCTGAAAAGATAGCAAGTGTGCTTGAGGGATGAGTTAAGAGCTGCCTAACGTAAGTGATAAATTAGTGTTTTGATTTTCAAGTGATTTATTTTATGACTTGTATGGGGCTAAACATGGACTATTTTGTCCTGTGACTCAATAGTTTGCTGAGATTGGACTAATTGCACTTACCAGACAGTGAAGGTGGCGGTCATTTCATTAGTAAACTGTGGCAGTATGGCAGTGAGTTGTTGCCTATATGTTTTTAAGTGGTTGACTGCCATTAATGAGCAAGTATAGTTAATTGGGTGGAAGATTTTTCCTTGTAAGTGTTTACTTGGTCATGTCTGGGTCAGGGGTTTGGAGAACGACTATCTCTATTTAGGATCTGTTGGAGATCAATACCAATCTGTTGTATTACAAGCCAGTAGTTGTGTTTCACTGGATAATGGTCTACTTGCATTTTCTCTCTGCATCATATGCATTGATTTGAAATAGAAGATTATAAATTTTTCATACAACATAACTAGGACTTGAGAAAGGAGGGGGCACATATTCCTTTCAGATGAATTTGATTGCATTGATATCCTTCCAGATTGATGATGATCTCACAGCTCGTATTAGCATGGCAGATGCCAAGTTTTCATTCCAGGAGCGAGGCAAACTTTATTCCCCTCAATGGTTCTCCCCAGAAGGTGAGTTATGGAAGATTTTTAACATCATTAATTTGTATAACTAGGAACTTTTTCTATCATTTTAAGAAGATTTGTAGATGAAAGAAATTTACTAACACTCTGATTTGGTCTAAAAAACATAAGATAGAATGGATAAATGTGAACTGTGTACAAAATTCATTTGAAACTAAGTGATATTAAGGAAATAAAAAACTTAGCCAACTGATCATAGTAGTTATAAATGATGTTAAGGATTAACTTTTTTCTAATTCAGTGTAAATAAAGGTTAAAGATATTCCAAAGAAAAATTATGCAAACAGTCATTATAATCTTAAACCCCATACCCAGTTCCATGAGGTGGACTAATTAGATACATACAGCTTCAGAAATCTTTCTTGTTCTTTCTTAACCCAAACTTGATGTGTTTAAGTGAAACTTAAATATCTGCACCCATAAATGTGCTTGCTTGTTGATTTCACACCATAAGGTGATTCATCAATTGAGACAAACATCTCTTCACACCACCTCTCTGCACAAAATGCTTCCATTGAATCTGATCCCATACTACAAAAGTACTTCTTTACATGATGTCATACATGTTTCCTGTTTGATATTCATGTTATGGCTTGTAGTTGCTCTACTTTTGCATCTTTCAAATGATCAGTCATTTTGGGCATCATCAATCTGGTTTAAAACCTGATGTTTGTGTTCAAGTCACTCCATGCTCTTTTCTCCCCAATGGACAAATTTGTGTTCTCAAATTTCTCATTGCATCTTGGCTCTCTGACTTCTAGTGCCATCTTTATTTCCCTCTTCTGAATCTTCTCAGTTACATCTTCGTGCATTGTTAAGTACAGTGACTAAACTTGAGAAGCATGTTGTAGTTTTAGCATAATGTATGATGATAGCTATTTGCTTAAAATTTCCACATCTATTTACAAACCTACAATTATAATGTTTACCAACTGTCAGTCTGTGTCCTTTACGAGCCTTGTATGGTGGGTTTCTGCCAACGGGTTGGGGACAAATTATGACTCTTAAGTTCCTCTCTTGTACAGATTTATGCACCTTATTTGTTGCCAGATGATATTTATGTGGAGGACTTTTTTAACTTTGTCCCTGTCCCATTCTCTTCAGTTTGATATACTTGGGTGAATTTCATCGAGCATGTGTCTGACCAACTTTGGAATATGTTTAGCTCCCCTTAAAATTAATGCAATTCTCATTTCTCTTTACCTTCTTGACTTTGACATCATCCGCAAACAAATTCAGGTATGATTCCATGGATTAAGGGCACATAGTTATTAAAATTGTTGTGGTAATTGGATTTTCAGAATTGGGGGCACCAAATCCAAAACCAGCAGGCTGGTAAAAGGGTAGGGATACCCCGTTTCCTGATATTAAGGAATGTTAACCTGCATACCTTAATCAGAGCAACTAAGAAAGAAATATTGGGTGCTAGTCACAGTCATGTGTCATGTTTCATTGCCTTCCAGAATTTCAGAAACTCCTTTGCCCCTACAGTTGATAGACATTCCCCATGCTATTGAATATGTAGTTAGCCTTCACTTATTATCAGGCTTTGAATATAGGTTTTGAATTTTTTTTTAGTTTGTTAGATCCTTTTATGAGTGTAAATGGTTTTAGCCAAAATATGTTTGCTACCCACTCACCCTTAGATTCTGTTATTGGGATTTATTTGATTTAAAAGACTGCCAGAACTAATAGACATAAGCTGAGTTTTTTCTTATATGTTAGCTGAAACGGCACGGGCAGCTAAGGCCCTATCACTATATATATTGCATATATACCAGCTAGGTACCCATTTTATCAACCAACCCCTAGGGGTGGATAAGAAGCAGGATGCGAACCTGTGTGCTCGACCCTATGTTGTATGTAGATTTATTTAGAGGGTACTTGTTTACATTATATCAGTTGATAATTGCAGTTGTGGACATAGAAGTCCTATATTGTGCTGCAGTGAAAGAAATATTATCCAAGTGCTGGGACTGAATTAAGCACTGATTCTTAGCTTTCTATGTCTAGGTTCAGATGTGAATCTGTTGACACACTTGCTGTCTGTTGTCTGAGATTTGGCTTTGGTGTTAGACAATTAGATGTACTGGAGGGGTGAAAGGATAATAGTGCATGGAGACTTTGCATGAACTAACTAGCTGGATAGTGAGATATTAAGATTGTAGATGATATGTGAATAGATCAACGTATTGTAGATGATGCATGAATAGATCAACATTAAAAAATTTTGGCTGTAGAGAATTCAGAAAACCCCAATTTGCAATGCAAGAAAAGAATTAGTCGTTTTTGTGAAGTAGGGAAATCTTTCCATATATATTTAATGGTTTGATTATTAAGTTTAGGTCCTTAATATAGGATGGTAATAAGAAAAGATTCTTTTCATGTATTGTTTTGCTCCCCGTGTAGGCGAGATGTAGATTTACCTCCACACTCATTTTGTTTGTAAAATATATAGACATTGCTTATTTTGTCTTTCAGCCCTTCAAAAAAAACCTAAAGAACTTAATGTCAAAGCAGCAGACATGTGGAGCTTTGCAGTAACCCTTTGGGAGATGGCAACACGTGAGGTACCCTTTGCTGATCTCACTCCAATGGAGGCTGGCATGAAGGTACTTATCCAGTTTTGAACATTGAGAAAATAGATTATTTTTTATGTAAAGTAATAATGGAAATGGGGCTTGAAAGTCCTGTATTATCCATACATTATGAAAAGTCAAACAATTTTTCATCCTCCATTTATTGACATGAAAACTTTTTACTTCCCACACATGACAGATGATCAGACTTCTTATTTCTTTCACATTCATTAATCTTTGCATGTAACTTATAAATTTCATTATAGAATACACCACATCACATAATTTTGCAGATATTCAACATTCTTTGTTATTTATACAACCTAGAATAAGGTGTTGTTGAAGTTTTGTCTTCAAAAGTCTTACAAAAATTATTAAATATTTGCAAACAAATGAAAGTATCAAGAGCTACTTATACTTAGAGATAGTTATCATTATTTGAGTCATGTATGCCACAGAAAAGTATACATATTTATATGATTTCCTGAACAGTTAGAAATTTGAGCAATGGGTAATTTTTTATGATTTTCTGAGCCTGAAAGTGAATTGGAAATGCAGCAGTTTATCAACCTTTTCTTGGGCTATGTTGGGAAAACACATCATACAGACCGATACTTCATACATTACAGTATAAAGGTCTTACAATCACGATTGATCACAACAACGCAGTAACACTCTGCCCCCAAACAGAACATGCCTTTCTAATGGTAATGTCAGTCTACATCATTCCCCTTATGCCTTGTAATAGATTAGAATGTCTTTGCCCAGGCATTTAACCAGAACCATGAATTGTTTATTTGTAGATATTGTGTAAAAGGACGATGTGTCTGTCTCATGATTTTGCTCTATGAGAGTTGAAGCTAGTCGTAAGGTTTGAATAAGTCCAGTAACACCTATTGCTTTGTTTAGTTCCTGGTTTCGGAAAAGATTGTTTATGTCATTGAGACAAAAGTCAAGATAACAGCCTATTCTAGTTACCCTTTTATGAGTTGACTAAATCAGTGTCCTGGTTGTAAATAATATAGAGTAAAAACAGTTGGAATTATATATAGAACAAAATGTTACAACTAAAGGTATAATATAGGAGTAGCTTTGTCTGTCCAGTGTTAGCACTTACCTCTTCCTACCTTGGGAAACTAGGATGGAAGTTCTCTGGAATCATGGGGAATTTCTAGGTTTTATATGAAAGGTAACAGGTTTGTAGTAACATATGAAAGTGAATGTTGATTAAGTAGTTTAGAATAGATTTTTTTTCATACTCATTTGCCATTTCTAACATTACTGAGGTAGAACCAGGAACAGGAGAATGACCCCACTTGGTCACATCCACTTTCATCCTCCTTATCATCATTGCATGTTGGAGGTTCCAGTCATCGATAAAAGTCCACACCAAGGCTAGACCTTTATTGAAATACCAATTTTTCTTTTACCTTTTACTTTATTATACTGCTCTATACCTTACTAATAAAACTCTTAAATACCTTGTATTCTTCTTGACCACACCATCCTTAAAGACTTTCATCCAAGCACCTTTTGAATGACTTCTTCATGTCATTTAACCTTCTCACATTTTTTATTTTCATTTTGTCAGATCTCCTAATTCATGCTGTGCTATACAAATTATCCTACATTTTCAAATACTTTTTTATCAGAAGTGGTAAATGGTCTTTTTGTGTGAAAATTGGATTTTCATCTTGTGGGTATTGGAGCTTGCTTTTCTCACAAATTTTATATTCTCAGCTGCCCAGTTTTGAGAATTTGTTATGTTGTCAGATTGCACTGGAGGGTCTTCGTGTGAATGTTCCTCCAGGCATATCTCCCCACATTGCCAAGCTGGTTCGTATCTGCATGAATGAGGATCCTGGAAAACGACCGTCCTTCGACATGATTATCCCCATTCTGGAAAAGATGTGTGCACAGTAAACTGTCTTTCATGGAAGGCTGATAGGAAAGATAAATGTATGCATTATGCATTGCCTTGAAGAAACTTTGTGAATTATTATCAAAGAGCTGTCAGATGTTTATGAGTTAGTCTGCATGAAGGGCACTTATTTGTACAATATGTGCATTAGTAATGAATTGGTAATGAAATATCCATGAGATACATTCATTTATGTTTTACTTTTATGTCATATCTGATAAGATTTTAATCACAGTAATTTCTTATATTTCTTGGTTCTTCAGCAGCCAATAATGAATCATATCACTGTTTTTAACATCTGTAAGTGCAATACGTCATATATAAGGATGTAAACATGTAATGCTTGGAATTTTGCCTTATAAGAGCTTAGTCTTTAAGGAGGATGCAGGCTACAAATTATACTAATTTGTCTTGTGTCCTTTGTTTGTGCTTATGTGTGCTTTACCATTAATTCTTGTCTGATTCTTTTCCTCATGGATTTAATTTTAACCACATACATCTGAAAATGCTGAATGGGAACAGTAAGAGTGATGATCTGCATTAGAAAACATTTTGTATATAGGAAAGAACCAAATAATTGTAAGTTTAAGGAGAAAATAAATGATTGTAGCACTGAGAAGTCAGACTAGTTTGGAGAGTGATTCCAAATGGTATTCAGCTCATTTGTGCCAGATGTATTAAGCTAATGGACTTGTTTCATCAAAAATGCCACATATATTTGACTTGTAGAATAAGTACTCTTTGTAAAGGGAGGTCTGAGGACTAATGACCTGTAATTGTGCCAAGTAGTTACATTCTATTTTTGTGAGGTTAATTCTATAATTTCTAAAATGGTGCAATGTAGAATAGGTGTAGTGATATAGGTTAGTTCCTAGTTTCCTCTCTGGCTGCATATATCAAGAAACCTTTAAATCAGACAAAGATTTAGATTAGGTTAGATTTTCATTGAAAATTTAGCATGGAACAGTATATTTAACCAATAAAAAGTGCACTGTTAAAAACATAGTGGACTCTGTGCACATTCACTTTTAAAATATTACCATTATGTGTAGCTTATAATTCTGTGTAGACGTCTCTGAGTGCAAAAGTTGAGCAATCATATAATACACATAGCATTAAATTGTCCGCTTTAATATTATTGCATAGATTGTTAGCATAGCATCAAATGTCTTGTGCTGGTCCTGTGTGTGTCTTATTGCCTTGTCTCTAGAGAGTGATTTACTTGCATATTTACCTCATGTGAAAGTGTTTGCACAAGACAAAACATGGGACTGAAGAACGAAAGGAAAATCTGGTTTATTTAAGTTATCTTCCTCACATATTGTATGTAAATTGATTGTTTTTGTGCAGTTCAAGGGAAGAAGCAAGTCCCATTTTCAGTCCAATGTGTGAACAGTTCATTGAGATTAGCTGTATGAGTTTGATCATGTAGTCGCCTTACGTTATTTTCCAAATGAGAACATCACATGTTATCTATGCAACTTGTAATATAGTAGTACTTCCTTGCCTTTTATTTCTCTGTAATGTAGTATAAAGGTATTTCCATAGATGATAGGATGAAATATATCAAACATGTTAGCCTCTAGTATAATGGGATTTTCCCCCCCTCTGTACTATACCATGACTTCACCACTCATCTGTGGAATGACTATCTATGCGTATAGTTTTAACCTTGTAACTCATCACAGGTAGTATTAGCTTCCAGTTTATAATTAGGACAATGTAATAATGAAATGTACTCTTAATAGTATATCATGGTGCGTATGAATTTTTTTTTGACTCGATGCCTTATTGCATTTGCAGTGATTTATTTTCTTCAATTGCAAGTGAAGGATTTTGGTGCTAATTTTTAAGAATCTTGGATACATACAGTTACCTAGTTAAAGATGGTTTTGTGTAAATAGTCATAATGAGATACCTATAGTGGAAAAAGTTTACACTTGCAGTGATTTGTAATAAGAAGTCTCATGCATGGAACTTATGATAGCATGGAACTTTATATATATATATATATATATGTATATATATATTATATATATAGAGTGTGTATGTATGTATATATCTATAATCATATATATAATTAAATTGGAATACACATGTTCAAAGGCATTATTTCTCATATCATATGAAATCAGAAGAGGATCCTTTACAGTTTCTTTCACTTGGGAATTTTTGAACACCATTCACATAGGAAGAAGGTTTCTTGGAAATCACTTAAGCATATGCAATTTTTTATCATTATAAAAGAAATGATTTTAAGCCACCTTGTTGTAGGTGTGGGAAGTGGCATATTGGATACAGAGGCATTTGACAAAAAATAAGATTGAGTAAAATGTCCAAAAGTTTTGTAAAGCAATGTTTTGTTTCAACTTTTTCATCATCTTTGACTGAACACGGATCAGTTCTTGTGGATGTGTTCGGAAAATGAACTCAAGATCAGGCATTTAATTCAATACCTAATTGCCATTATTGTTAATTGCCTTACTTTGATGTCATTGGCAAAGTTTGAGTCAGTTAATCATCAGGTGCCTTGTATATTATTCATATGAATTGTCTTCCTGTTTGAAGTTTCATTTTCTGACCACATCCTAAATCCTTCACACCTACCATTTACTTTCCCATTGGTTTAAGGCTTTCATCTGTATGAACTGATTATATGTATTTGACACAGAAATCTATTTACCCCTTTTTCTCCCAATCTGCAAAGGTTTGGTTTAAAGAAACTTAAAAGCCTTAGATCTTCTAATGAGGAACATAAACTGATGTGCACTTCTGCCCAGAGTGTTCTGTAAATGGAAATGTTTACAAATGTCACTAAAGTCAGTGACTTCCTAAGGTAATGAATATTGGTAGAGTGGTACCTGCAGCTTTGATTGATCAGTGAAAGAATGTTTGTTGAGAATAATTTACGGATTTGTATGTTCTGGTGATTGCATTTGCAGTGTCGCACCTATGACCTGGGAGGTTCTGATGAACTTCATTGGTTGTACTTAGGGCCTTCTTTGTTATCCTAATTTATTTTAGCATAAGTGCACATATGGCTAGTGATGTTTGATGATAAACACAGGCAGAGATGCACTTATGGCCTCAATTTTTCCTTTTCATTAACCATAAAAGGATCATATTGAATTATGTTATTCATAGAACCCCAGTTACAGTTTGGTGTGAAGAGTTGAAGTAGATCTGGTAATTGCTGCTGACTTTTGGTCTTTCCTTGTGTTGTTGGTCCACGTGGTTGTGCCTTATGTGTCTCGTCTTGTAGTATAGGGTCCACTTTGTCCAGCACAAATGGTAATGCTGTCCATTTTAAGTGATTATCGGTAAATAGAAGCCCTAAAGAAGCTGTGAAGTTTGGAAACAAGTATTGCTTACAGATCTCATATGTTGAAATGAACAGCCAATGCCATTATGATGAATAACACTGATTCAGTGATAAGATGGTTAAAACTAATGTCTTGGGGTTATTGGGTTAATTATATTAGATAATTGTAATTTTACGGAGTCATCCAGCTTACAGATGTTTTCATAGAAATTCTGTCCATGGTTCTTTCATGTTCAAAACATACTGACAGTTACTAACGACAACCTTGTTGAGTTATTAATTTAAATTTTGGTTAGCTAGACAAAACTGATTGAGATTTTCAAGAGAAAGTGACAAATGCAGTCAGGTTGCAATGATGTCTTTATATATGATGTAAGTTATATGAAGAATTGGGAAAAATAAGAACATTATCATGTTTTATGTAAATGATACCTCACTTGACCATGTAGGATGATTAGCACAAGAAGTACAACATTTTTTACATATGTTTTATTAGATATAAATTTTCCCGTGCTGTTGCGTGTGACTTCAGACACATGGTTAAGTAGATAAAAATTTGTCTCAGTAATTGCTAACTGTCAAGTTCACATGTACAAGATATTGTTAATTTTTTTGAAATCTGAACTGCATTTCTGTCAAAGTATGAATAAATAGGCTGAACCTGAATGAAGAAAGATTGTCATCCATCACAGAAATGGAAAATCGTAATTTTACAATCCTAATTACATTCAATCCAATTCAAATTACTTGTTTCTATGTTTAGAATGACAGCGGTACTTTGCTCATATTTACCGATAACACATAGTAACTTTTATTATAGAGGACATCATGTGTTT
>JAUUDY010467586.1:0-10810 GCA_032361765.1 Panulirus inflatus | reverse complement strand
GGAGGATAGCCAGTACTCCATACTTTGGAGGATAAGCAGTACTCCATACTATGGAGGATAAGCAGTATTTCATGCTATGGTGGATAAGAAGTAATCCATACTATGGAAGATAAGCAGGACTTTATACTATGAAGGATAAACTACTCCATAATATGGAGGATAAAGAGTACTTCCTACTTTGGAGGATAAGAGGTGCTCCATACTGTGGAGGATAAGCAATAGTCCACACTATGGAGGATTGGCAGTGTACTATGAAATGTAGAATAAGTAGTACTCTATACAATGGAGGATAAGGAATATTTAATACTATGGAGAATAAGCAGTACTCCGTAGTATGGAGTATAAGCAGTACTCCATACTCGGGAGGATAAGCAGTATTTCATGTTATGGTGGATAAGAAGTACTCCATACTATGGAAGATAAGCAGAACCCTATACTATGAAGGATAAGCAGTACTCCATAATATGGGGGATAAACAGTACTTCCTAGTTTGAAGGATAAGAGATACTCCATACTGTGGAGGATAAGCAATACTCCACACTATGGAGGATGGGCAGTATACTATGAAATGTAGAATAAGTAGTATTCTATACAATGGAGGATAAGGAATATTTAATACTATGGAGAATAAGCAGTACTCCGTACTATGGAGTATAAGCAGTACTCCATACTCTGGAGGATTAGCAGTACCCCATTCTATGAAGGAAAATATGTACTCCATACAGTGGAGGATAATCAGTACTCTATAGTATGGAGGAAAAGCAGTACTCCGTACTATGGAGAACAAGTAGGCCGTACTTTGTGGGATAAACAGTACTCCATACTATGGATGATAAGAAGTACTCCATACTATGGAGGATAAGCAGTACTACATACTCTGGATGATAAGCAGTACTCCATACTATGGAGGATAAGCAGTACTGCGTACTATGGGAAATAAGCAGTTCTCCGTACTATGGAGGATTAGCATTACTCCTTACCATGGAGGATACGCAGTACTCCATAATATGGAGAATAAGCAATACTTCATACTATACAGGGTAAGCAGCATTCCATGTTGTGGAGGATTAACAGTACTCCGTACAATGGAAGATAAGCAGTAATCTATACTATGGAAGATATGCAGTACTCCATAATATTGAGGATAAGCAGTACTCCGCAATATAGGGGATAGACAGTACTCCATACAATTCAGGATAAGCAGTACTCCATAGTATGGAAGATAAACAGTACTCTATGCCATGGAGGGTAAGCAGTAATCCATACCCTGAATGATTAGCAGTACTCCGAACTATGGGGGTAAGCAGTACTCCATACTACGGAGTATAAGCAGTACTAAGTACTATGGATGATATGCAGTACTGCATACTGTGGAGGGTAGGCAGTACTCCGTATTATAGGGGATAAGCAAGACTCCATACTATTGAGGATAAGTAGTACTCCATACTATGGAGGACAAGTACGCTGTACTATGGGGGATAAATAGTACTCCATACTTTGGAGGATGAGCAGTACTCCATACTATGGAAGATAAGGAGTCCTCCATACTTTGGATGATATTCATTACTCCATGCTACGGAGGATAAGCAGTACTCCATACTTTGGAGGAAAAGTAGTACTCCATACTATGGAGGATAATAAGTACTCCATACTATGGAGGATAAACAGTACTCCATACTATGAAGGATAGGGAATGCTCCTTGCAGTGGAGGATAAGCAGCACCACAGAGTATGGAGGATGGGCAGTATTCCATACAATGGAGGATAAGCATTGCTCTATAGTGTGGAAGATAAGCAATACTCCATACTATGGAGGATAAGCAGTACTCCGTACTATGGAGTAGAAGCATTACTCCATACTATGAAGGATAAGCAGTACACCATATTATAGAGGATAACCAGGACTCCATACTATGTAGGATAAGCAGTACCCTATACTATAGAGGATAAGCAGTACTCCATACTATGGAGGATAAGAACTACTACATACAAAGGATGATAAGCAGCACAACGTACTATGGGGGATATGCAGTACTCCATACTATGGAGGATAAGGATTACTCCGTACTATGGAGGATAAGTTATACTCCATATTATGGAGAATAAGCAATACTCCATGCTATGGAGGTTAAGTAGCACTTCGTACTATAGTAGATAAGGAATACTCCTTACTATAGAGGATAAGCAGTATTCTATACTATGAATGATAGGTAGTATTTCATACTGTGGAGGATGAGCAGTACTCCATTATATGGAGGATATGCATTGCTCCATACTAAAGAGGATTAGCAGTAATCCATACTATGGAGGATAAGCAATACTCTATCCTATGGAGATTAAGCAGTACTCTATACAATGTAGGATAAGCAGAGCTCCATACTATGGAGGAAAAGCAGTACTCCATACTATGGAGGATAAGCACTACTCCATAATACGCAGGATAAGCACTACTACATACTATAGAAGATATGCAGTACTCCCTACAATGGGGGATAAACAGTGCTCCATACTATGTCAGATAAGCAATACTCCATACTATGGAGGATAAGTAGAACTCCATGTAATGGAAGATAAGCATTACTCCATAATATGGAGGATAATTAGTACTCCATACTATGGAGGATAAGACGTACTCCATGCAATGAAGGCTAAGCATTACTCCTAACTAGGCACGATTAGCAGTTCTCTATTCTATGGAGGATGGGCAATGCACCATAATATTGAGGATCAGCAATACTCCATACTAGGAGGAGGATAAGCAGTAATCCATACTATGGAAGATAAGCAGTACTCCAGACTATGGAGGAGGAGCACTACTTCATACTAAGGAGGTAAAGCAGTACTCCACACCATGGAGGATTAGCAGTACTGCATACTACGGAGGATAAGCAAAACTCCATGTTGTGGAGGATAAGCAGTACTCCATACTTTGGAAGGTAAGCAGTAATCCGTACTATTGGGGATAAGCAGTACTCCATAGTATGGAGGTTAAGCAATTCTCCATACTATGGAGGATAAGCAGTATTTCGTACTATGGATCATAAGCAGTAGTCCATACAATGGAGAAAAAGCAGTACTTCATACGGAGGTAAAGCAGTACTCCATACTATGGGGGATCAGCAGTACTCCATACTTTAGAGGACAAGCAGTTCTCCATATTATGGAGGATAAGTAATACTCCGTACTATGGGGCATAAACAGTACTCCATACTATGGAGGATAAGCATTACTCCTAACCATAAAGGATAAGCAGTTCTCCATACTATGGAGGGTAAGCTTTACTCTATACTATAGAGGATAAGCGGTACTCCGTTCTATATGGGATAAACAGTGCTCCATACTATGTAGGATAAAAAGTACTCCATACTTTGGAGGATGAGCAATACTCTATACTATGGAAGATAAGCAATACTCCGTACTATAGGGGATAAGCAATATTCCATACTATGGAGGATAAGCAGTACTCCGTACTAAGGGAGAAAAACAGTATTCCATACTATGGAGGATAAGCGGTATTACATACAAGGGAGGATAAGCAGTACTCCATAATATAGAGGATAATCAGTACTCCATACTATGGAGGATAAACAGTACTCAGTACTGTGGAGGATAAGCAGTAATCCATGATATAGAGGATAAGCAGCAGTCCACACTGTGGAGGACAAGAAGTACTCCATATTATGGAGGATAATCAGTACTCGATACTATGGGTGATAAGCAGTGCTCCATAGTATGTAGGATAAGAATTACTCCATGCTATGGAGGATAAGGAGTACTCCATACTATGGAGGATGAGCAGTACTCCATACTTTAGAGGATAAGCACTACGCCATACTGTTTAGGATAAGCAGTACTCCATACAATGGAGGATAAGCAGTACTCCAATCAAGAGACGATAAGCGGTATTCCATAATATGGAGAATAATCAGTACTCCATACTATGGAGGACAAACATTACTCCATACTATGGAGGATAAGCAGTAATCTATGCTATGGAGGATGAGCCTCTAATCCACACTATGGAGGATAAGCAGTACTCCATACTTTGGAGGATAAGCAGTACTCCAACTAAGGGTGATAAGCAGTACTCCATAGTATGGAGGATAAGCAGTACTTCAAGCTATGGAGGATAAGGAATACTCCATACTAAGGAGGATAAGCAGTATTCCATACTTTAGAAGATAAGCAGTACTCCATACTATTTAGGATAAGCAGTACTCCATACTATGGAGGATAAGCACTACTCCATACTACGAAGGATAAGCAGTACTCCATACTATGGAGGATATGCAGTACTCCATACTATGAAGGATAAGTGGTACTCTATACTATTTAGAATAAACAATACTTCACGTCATGGAGGATGGGCATTGCTTCCTACTATGGAGGATAAGTAGACCTCCTTACTATGGACGATGAACAGTACTCCATACCATGGAGGATAAGCATTACCCCATAGTATGGACGATAAGCAGTACTCCATAGTCTGGAGGATTAGCAGTCCTCCATACTATGGAGGATAATAAGAACTCCATACTATGAAGGATAAGCTGTACTCCATACTATGGAGGATAAGCACTATTCCACTCTATGGAGGTTCAACAGAGCCCCATACTATGGAGGATAAGCAGTACTCCATACTATGAAGGCTATGCATTACTCCATACTATGGAGGATAAGCAGTACTCCATACAATGGAGGATAAGAAATACTCCGACCTTTGGGGGATAAGTAGTACTCCATACTATAGAAGATAAGCAGTACTCCTAACTATGGAGGATAAGGAGTACTTTATACTATGGAGAATACGCAGTACTCCATTATATGGAGGATTAGCAGCACTCCATACTAAGGAAGATAAGCAGTACTCCATACTATGGAGGCTAAGCATTACTCCATACTATGCAGGATAAGTAATACTCCGTACTATGGGGGATAATCTGTACTCTATAGTATGGAGGATAAGCAGTACTGCATACTATGGACGATAAGCAGTAATCCGTACTATGGGGGATAAGCAGTACTTCATACAGTGGATGATAAGCAGTAATCCATACTATGGAGGATCAGCGGGAATCAATACTGTGAAGGATAACCAGTACTCCATACTATGGAGGATAAGTAGTATTCCGTACTATGGTGGATAAGCAGTACTTCATGCTATGGAAGATAAGCAGTACTCCATACTATGGAAGATAAGCAGTACTGCAAACTATGGAGGATAAGCAGTACACCATAGTACGGAGGATAAGCAGGACTTCAAACTATGGAGGATATGCAAAACTCCATAATATGGAGGCTAAGCATTACTCCGAACTATGGACGATTAGCAGTACTCTATACTATGGAGTATGAGCAATACTCCAAACTATGGAGGACAAGCATTACTCCATACTATGGAGGATAAGCAGTACTCCATACTATGGAGAATAAGCAGTACTTCATACGATGGAGGAAAAGCAGTACTTCATATTAAGGAGGTAAAGCAGTACTCCATACTATGAAGGATAAGCAGTACTGCATATTATGGAAGATAAGCAGAACTCCGTACTATGGAGGATAAGAAGTACTCCATACAATGGAGGATAAGCAATACTCCATACTATGGAGGATCAGCAGTAATCAATACTATGAAGGATAACCAGTACTCCATACTATGGAGGATAAGTAGTATTCCGTACTACGATTGATAAGCAGTACTTCATGCCATGGAAGATAAGCAGTACTCCATACTGTGAATGATAAGCAGTACTGCAAACTATGGAGGATAAGCAGTACTCTATGATATGGAGGATAAGCAGGACTCCAATATATGGAGAATAAGCAGTACTTCATAATATGGAGGCAAAGCATTACTCCGAACTATTGACGATTAGCAGTAATCAATACCATGAAGGATAACCAGTACTCCATACTATGGAGGATAAGTAGCATTCCGTACTATGGTTGATAAGCAGTACTTCATACTATGGAGGATAATCAGTACTCCATATTAAGGAGGATAGGCAGTACTCCATGCTATGGAGGACAAGCAGTACTCCATACTATGGAGGATGAGCATTACTTTATACTATGGAGGATATGCAGTTCTCCATACTAAGGAGGATAAGCAGTAATACATACTATAGGGGATAAGCAGTTCTCCATACTATGTAGGATAAGTAGTACTCCATACTATGGAGGATGAGCAGTACTCCGTACTCTTGGGGATAAGCAGTAGTCCTTACTATGGAGGATAAGCTGTACTCCATACTATGGAGGATAAACAGTACTCCATACTATGGAGGGTAAGCAAACGCCATACTATGGAGGATAACCAGTGCACCATACTATGAAGTATAAGCAGTCCTCCATGATATGGAGGATAAGTAGTACTCCATATTATGGAGGTAAGCTGTACTCAATGGTATGGAGAATAAGCAGTACTCCGTACTATTGTTTATAAGCAGTACTCCGTACTATTGTTTATAAGCAGTACTCCATGCATTGGAGGATAAGCATTAACCCTTACCATGGAGGGTAAGCAGTATTCCATAAAATGGAGGATAAGCATTACTCCTTTCCATGGAGGAATAGCAGTAGTACGTTCTTTGGGGGATAAGCAGTACTCAGTGCTCGATACTATGGAGGATAAGCAGTACTCGATACTGTGGAGGATAAGCAGTACTCTGTACTATATGGGATGTACAGTACTCCGTGACATGGAGGATAAACAGTAATTAATACTTTGGAGGATAAGCATTACTCTATACTATGGAGAATAAGAAGTACTCCGCACTATGGGGAATAATAAGTACTCCATACTATGGAGGATACGGAGTACTCCTTACTATATGGAATAAACAGTGCTCCAAAATATGGAGGATAAGCAGTACTCTATACTATGGAAAATAAGCGGTACACCATACTATGGAGGATAAGCAGTACTCCTCACTATGGAGGATAAGCGTTACTCCATACTATGGAGGATAAGCAGTATTCCATACTATGAAGGATAAGCAGTATTCTATAATATGGAGGATAAGTAGTACTCCTTACTATGGAGGATAAGCACTACTCCATACAAAGGAGGATAAGCAGCACTACGTATTATGGGGAATATGCAGAACTCCATACTATGGAGGATAAGGATTACTCCGTACTGTGGAGTATAAACATTTTAATGAAGGTCATACATACTTCATGATGGTTATACGTTCTTCATGAAGGTTATACACATTCTTCGTGAAGGTTATGCATTCTTCATGAAGGTTACACATTCTTTTTGAAGGTTATAAACATTCTTCATGAAAGTTATATATTTTTCATAGTTATAAATTCTTCATGAAGGTTTTACATTCTTTACGAAGATTGTATATTTTTCTTAAAGGCTGTACACATTTTTTATGATGGTTATAAACATTCTTCATGAAGGTTATATATTCTTCAAGAAGGTTATAAACATTTTTCATGAAGGTTGTAATAATTCGTTATGAATTTTATACATTCTTCATAAAGGTTATACATTCTTGAGCAGGGTTATATATAGCCTTCATGAGTGCATATCCTTCTTCCAGAAGGATATACACTCTTCAGAAAGGTTATATATTCTTCATGAAGATTATAATCATTCTTTATGAAGGTTATACAATCTTCATGAAATCTATACATTCTTCATGAAGGTTATAAGCATTCTTCATGAAGGCTATACATTCTTCATGTAGGATATATACATTCTTCTAGAATGTTGCAAAGATTCTTCATGAAGGTTATACATTTTGCATGAAGATTATAAACATTCTAGTTGAAGGGTGTGCATTCTTCATGACGGTTATAATCGTTCTTCATGAAGGTTATAAACATTCTTCATGAAGGATGTAGATGTTCTTCATTAATGTTATAAACATTCTTCATGAAGGTTATACATTCTTCATGATGGTTATACATTCCTCATGAAGGTTAAAAACATTCTTCATGCAGGCTATTCATTCTTAATGAACGCTATACAATCTTTTTGAAAGTTAGAAACATTCTTCATGAAAGTTATTCATTTTTCATGAAAGTGATACATTCTTCAGGAAAGTTATACATTCTTCATGAAGGTTTCCATTTTTCATGAAGGTTGTAAACATTTACTATGATGGTTATAAACATCCTTCATGAAGGTTATACATTCTTCCTAAAGGTTGAACATTCTTCATTATGATTATACATTCTTCATGAAATGTATGCATTCTTCATGAAGGTTTTAAACATTCTTTATGGAAGCTATGTATTCTCTATGGTTATACATTCGTCATGAAGTAGATAAGTATTCTTCATGAAGGTTATACATTCTTCATGTAGGTTATATACGTTCTTCATGAATGTTATAAAGATTCTTCATGAAAGTAGTACATTCTTCATGAAAGTTATAAACATTCTTGTTGAAGGTTATGCATTCTTCATGAAGGTTATAGACGTTTTCATTAAGGTTATAAACATTTTACATAGAGGATATAAATATTCTTCATGAATGTTATAAGCATTCTAAATGATGGTTATACATTCTTTCTGATGGTTATACATTCTTCCTGAAGGTTATACATATTCTTCATGAAGGTTATACATTCTTCATGAAGATTATGCATTCTTTTTGAAGGTTATAAACATTCTTCATGAAAGGTATATATTTTTCGTTGTTATACATTCTTCATGAACCTTATACATTCTTTACGAAGATTATACATTTTTCTCGAAGGTTGTAAACATTTTTAAGAAGGTTATAAATATTGTTCATGAAGGTTATAAATTCTTCTAGAATGTTACACATTCTTCATTAATATTATGCATTCTTCATGAAAGGTATTCGTTCTTCGTGAAGGTTATAAACATTCTTCATGAAAGTTATACATTCTTTATGAAGGTTATTCTTCATGAAAGGTTATAAACATTTTTCATGATGGCTATACATTCTTCATGAAGGTTATAAATTCTTCATGAAGATTGTAAAACATTCTCCATGAAGGTTATACAATCTTCATGAAGGTCATATATTCTTCATGAAGGTTATACATTCATTATGAAGATTATAAACATTCTACATGAAGGTTATACATTCTTCATGAAGTTTACACATTCTATATGAAGGTTATGAATATTCTTCATGGAGGTTATAATGATTCTTCATGAAGGCTATAATCATTCTTCGTAAAGGTTATAAACATTCTTTATGAAGGCTATGCATTCTTCATGAGTTATAAAAATTCTTCATGAAGGTTTTAAGCATTTTTCATGAAAGATATAAATATTCCTCATGAAAATAATAAACATTGATCAAAAAGGCTATACATACTTTCTGAAGGATATACATCATTTATGAAGCTTATAAACATTCTTCATGAAGGTTGTATAATATCTGGTTGAAGGTTATACATTCTTCATGAAACTTATACGTTCTTCATGAAGAATATACATTCTTCATGGAGGTTATAAACTTTTTCATGAAGGTTATACATGCTTCATGAAGGTTACACATTCTTCATGAAGGTTATATATTCTTCATAAAGGTTATAAACATTCTTTATGGAGGTTATAAACATTCTTCTTAAAGGTTATGCATTCTTCATGAAGGTTATACAATCTTCATGAAGGTTATACATTCTTCATGAGTTATGTATTCTTCATAAAGATTAGAAACATTCTTCATGAAGGTTATACATTCTTTATGAAGATTATACGTTCTTCATGAAGGTTATAAACATTCTAAATGAAGATTATCCATTCTTCATGAAGGTTATACATTCTTCATTAGGGGTATACATTCTTCATTTAGGTCATACATTCTTCATGAAGGTTATAAACATTCTTCATTTAGGTTATACTTTATGAAGGCTATACATTATTCATGAAGGTTATATATTCTTCTTGAAGGTTATTAACATTCTTCATGAAGGTTATACATTCTTCTTGATGGTTATTAACATTCTTCCTGAAGGTTATACACTTTTAACGAAGGTTATACATTCTTTCAGAAGGTTCTTCATAAACGTTATGCATTCTTCAGGAAGGTTATAAACATTCTTCCATGAAAGTTATATATTCTCATGAAGATTATAACCATTCTTTATGAAGGTTATACATTCTTCTTGAATATACAGTTTTCATGAAGGTTATAAGTATTTTTCATGAAGGTTATTCTTTCTTCATGTAGGTTATATACATTCTTCATGAATGTTATAAAAGTTATAAACATGAAGGTTATAAACATTCTAGTTGAAGGCTATGCATTCTTCATGAAGGTTATAAACGTTCTTAATGAAGGTTATAAATATTCTTCATGAAGAATATAAATATTCCTAATGAATGTTATAAACATTCTTCATGAAGGCTATACATTCTTCATGATGGTTATACATTCTTTTTGAAAGTTATAAGTATCCTTCAAGAAGGTTATACATTCTTCATGAAGGTTATAAAGTCTTGATGAAGGTTATCCGTTTTTCATGAAGGTCTTAAAATTTTTATGATGGTTATAAGCATTTCTCATGAACGTTATGCATTCTTGCTAAAGGTTATACATTCTTCATTATGAATATACATTCTTCATGAAAGTTCTATATATTCTTCTTGAAGGTTATAAACAATCTTCATGAAAGTTACACATTCTCTATGAAGGTTATATATTTTTCATGAAGGTTATAAGTATTCTTCTTGAAGGTTATAAATTTTTCAAGTAGGTTATATGCATTCTTTAAGAATGATATAAAGACTGTTCATGAAGGTCATACATTCTTCATGAAGGTTATGAACATTCTAGTTGAAGGTTATGCATTCTTCTTGAAGGTTACAA
>JAUUDY010467475.1:0-10811 GCA_032361765.1 Panulirus inflatus | reverse complement strand
CACACACACACACACACACACACACACACACACACACACACACACACACACACACACACACACACACACACACCAACATCAGCAAACACACAAACACACTAGTCACACATAACACTCTAGTCTCAAGATCCTGGGAATGGTTAACATCTTTACTTACGCCCGCGTCCAGAGACGCTAAAGAAATCACCAAACAAAACCCTATCATAAATGGCATTTTGACGGAGGTAGGAGCAATATTTGAAGTTGTCGTAGCATCTTACACAAACGGCATCAGTCATAGTGGAATTTGGGTGACGTACATATAACTAATTTGTTAAGGAATAATGAAATCAGTATTGAAAAACTGGGATATTCCATGCAAGAAAAGTAATACAATGAAACTTCAGACTTGTTGAGAAACTTTAAGGCTTCAGCCTTGATGAACAGTCTGACGTGGAGAAGTTATGTGCTTGAGTAGATGTTATCTTTTGTATTTTCCTTCTTCCCTTCCCTTTTCTTGTACAATATGTCCTTCCAGTACGACTGTGTCATCCTCATTTTTTTTCTTATAATTTCTCCCATATTTCCAAAGATACTGCCCCGTCTGGAACCCTATCTTACCTCACCTACACCTTTCCATTGTTCACAGATCCTCTTCACTAGGTTTCGATCTGCCTTACGATGATTTCGAAGGTCTTCTATCCCCACAGTTCGGTCCAGGACCGAGCTATCTGTGTCTTACGATCCTCCTATTAATGTCATTTCTCGTTTCTCTTCCCTGTACCACTATTGTCATCTCTTCTTGATCAGAATGTGTGCTGCAGGATCTTGGCTTGTGATGGTGGTGGTGGTCCGTGTGTGTGTGTGTGTGTGTGTGTGTGTGTGTGTGTGCAGCCCAAACCCCTGAACATTTACCAGAAACTTTCGGAAACTTTACCGTGAAAACTGTGCTGTCTGGTGTAATTTGAGGGAAACGGTAGGACGAATGAGAGAGAACTTTTAATTAATTCTTCGAGGACGGAGTTGTTAGTGGCAAGGACAGCTGAAGGCCCTCCCATTCTTTTTTCTTTTTTTTTCAGTATTTAAAAATGGCCTTCCAGCTGGATGGGGAACAATCTGAGTGGGTGTACCTCTAAGGGATGGAGAACAACGTTCCTAGAAACCCATTGACATACCACCAGGCTCGCTGTGTCGTCAAATGAAAATGTAGAGATAGCTTAAAGGTCATCATAGGTCTGTTGGCACGGCAAGGTTGTGGTTGTGGTGTGGTTATGGATGTAGTGGATGAATGGTCGGAGGAACTGGACTTACAGGTTGTAGTCCTGCGTCACACATAGCCCTGCGTCACATGTAATCCTGCGTCACACACATTGGTCATCCGTCCTGGAAAGCTTAAGGGGGTGTGGGACCATTTGAAGGACGTGGCGAGGATGGTCATCGTCCAGGGGATGCGTCTGGGGAACTCACTGGGATAAGACGCCATTGTAGGCAGGCCACCCATCTCCTGCTCGTCTGGAAACGTCTCGGGGAAAAGACCCTAGAGTCACTTGAGCATGCCAATGGAAGTAGAAGATGCAAAAAAAGACATGAAAACGAATGCCTGAACTTGGGAATTGGACGTGTAGAGAAAGACTGAAAGATCCTTCTTTGGAAAAGTTTCCGTCGTAAGATCTGTGTAAGCTTTAGCTGGGACGTCGTTGGTAGGAGCTTGGCCGGAGTGATGGGGATGAGCGTGGCAGTGAAGGAACTTGGTCGATGGCGGTCAGAGCTGTGGTGATGGTGATCAGAGCTGTGATGATGGTGATCAGAGCTGTGGTGATGGTGATCGAGTTGAAATGGCGAGGAGAGCTTTAGGGACGAGAACTTGGCGGTGACAATGAAAAATGGAAACATCACTGAATTGTTAGTGATGGGAGCAGCTGGGATGGGAGCTGGGCAGAGATCATGGTGATAGAGACATACCGAAATAGATAGTGATCAAAGCAGTAGTGATGGCAACATGGCCATGAAGATGGTGATGGTAATGTACTGTACAGTGAGGGAGACTTACCAAACTCCCTTTGTAAGAGATAAAGGTAAGTGTTGCTGAAGAACAGCAATATACCTTCTGCTGCCGCTGCTGATGGTGCTTGTTTTATTGGACTTAACTCTAGCGTGGGTAGGTAGGAGTAGGACCTATATACCTGAACAGCCTTTGCAAAGGACTTGCAATAAGGTCATCATTTGCAACTGACTTGTGGTGAGACGAATGGAAGGTCTAGAAAAAGTCTTTGGGTTACAGTAACTCAGGAACCTATTATTTTGAACAACATTAACGGGGGCAACCCGATGTTTTGGGCAGCTTTCTATTGGTAACTTGATGTTCTGGGCAACGTTAACGAATAGCCTGATGTTCTAGGCAACACGAACGAGGCAGTTTGATGTTCTGGGCAACATTAACGGGACAACCTGATTTTTAAGGCCTCAAGGGTTGGCTCTGGGTACATGAAGTGGAGAACAATTTGGACAACGGAGGGAGACAGAAGATCGGCGAGGGGAAAAACTGTGTTAAAGAGATACTGACGGAGAAAATGTGTGGTGTACGCTGGGGGCGAGACAAGGTGGATTATGGAGGCAGACGGTGGTATAGTGTGGGTGACATTCCACGCCCTGGGTGAGACCTGAGGCAGAAGGGAGGAGACACAGCGAGAAGGGGGAAGTAAGGCGTAGAGGGTTATTCTGGTCGTATGTAGGTGTTGGTAACGAGAGTATGCTGAACTCGCGCATCATGTTATGGATAAGTAAGTCAGGCTGCAGCAACGTAAGGAGAGCACAAACCCTAAAACTCTTCGCACTGAAATTATTCGTAAACGTCTTTGGTTCTTTAGTCTCTTTGTCATCACCAGCCTTTTTCCAGCCCCGTCTCATTTCACCATACACAAAAGGAATTACTTACGTTTAACATACCTTGTTTAAGGGGCTGTCTTCATCCTCGAAGAACGGTCTTCAGCCTAGCTGAGCTGTTCGCGAAGTCTGTGTGAACAAGAAAGACACATTCTCCCTTCACTGCTTCCAGGATCTTATGGTATTGGTCGAGCGGTGGTGAATGGCAAGATCGTCCAGCCGTATATACGTTCCGTCTAGGATTGTTGGAATCATCTTTATCTTTAGCACTCTTTCAAAACCTTTTCCCGGCCAGATGTATAATACATAAACGCAACTAACCTCCGGTTTTGTGGAATCACTTTGCTCCATCTTTTTATGTGCATGAATTGTGGCAGCAGATTTTAAGGTCTTGTGGTGGTTCTGGCGTCAACATGTGATTTTGGTTCATACTTGACAGTTTCAAGTTTCGGTAAATGTTACATACATCGTTCTCTTAGGGAATGATGGACAATTCCTTGGTTACTTTTATACCTATTTTTTTTTTTACGGCTTTTGCTGAAGTTGCGTCTGCTGGACATTTCCTCCTGGTGGTCAGTGCTGGGGATAGTAGCTGACAGCTCTAGCGGGTTATCATTTGAGAAGGTGGTGTCATCTCTTGCAGTTGGTTCTGTTACTAGATGACGTTTAGTAAACTTACTACATCAGCAGATATATTTGATGTATGATTATTTGTTAATCGAGGTAGCTACGATGATTTTTTTTTTCTTCAGCAACATTCGTTTTCTGTCAGTTCTCACCACAAATGTTGTAGACTGAAGTCTCCAAGAAAAAATTATATTCGAAGTGGCATTTTCTAGACTCATTTCAGAGTTTAATGTTTCTTAATTGCTCTGTTAATGCATGCGGCCCCACATCTGGTGGTGTATACGTCAACACACTTATCAAGTTTAAGTTTTCTGTTTAATGACCTGCAACTAACGCTGCATCGTTATGGAAGATCATTTGAAAAGGTCACTGCAAATGAGTAAATCTTTAGCATACACTCCAGCACCAACATGTGTACTGGCTGTTCTACCATACCCGAAGTGGTTGTTAAACAGGATTCATAGTTCATTGTCTTTATAGTTGCCCTTCTTATGGGATTCTGTGAGTGATGCAAATGTGACTTTTACTTTCTTTCCCGTGCTATTTATGTATGGGAACTTGTGGACCCTTTGGTTTGAATCGTTGTATTTTGTTTTTCAATTTGCTAGTCTTTCTTTTGTTAATATTTGTCTGTCTGACAAATATAATGTGATGGTATGACATTAATCCCGATACATCTGCTCTGAATGTTGGTGTTCACGTAGACACAAAGACATTTTAAAACGTTAGTGAGTGAGTGACTGGTTGTAGTTCTCTAAGCGTTAAATCTGCATTCATTAAATCAGGAAGTATCTCTCTTATTTTTATATTTTCCTCGTGTTTTGTTTCCTCGCTGGCGGACGCCTGAGGTAGCAAATACCTCGCTGTGTTCCGCATGATTCACTATAGCGAGTGATGCTGCCCGATGTGACACCAGTCCAGTTTATGACGCTGTATTAGTCTAGTTTTTGCACCGAGTTTCATAATCATTTGGTAAAATCTTCACTGTCATTCTGTGTGTTGGAATGTAAAGAAACATTTTTCTTCTTGGTCTTAGTTGCCACACCCGGAGAGTTGGCAGCGTTTGACGACATTGAGTAATATTGTGTTGTTAACTCTATGTAGCACCATTTATGTGATGCTTTTGAAAGGGGGTTGCAAAGCTTGCCATTACCAGTGGGAGCCAAGCCTTCTGAGGGTGTTTGAGAGCAACCCAACACTCGGGGGGCCACCTTCCTCAGGATGACCCACACCATGCCAACGTTCGGGACCAGAGTCACCCATGTTGGTCACTACTTGTAGATATAAAATGTTGCTCACTGTGGTATTGAGTCGTGTTGTTGCAGATGACATTGGACGGGACAAGCACTTGGGGTGGGCGAGTGGGAGGCAACTTGTGTTTATTTCTCTGGTTTATACCTTCGTTAGTGATTCATTGATTCAGTCTAGACTCGATTTACAGTCTTCTTTCTCTCGTTTGCATAGGTTTATTTTAGTAAGTTTTCGCTATCTTTAAGATATTTTTTTCACGTACGATTACTTTATTGCATGATGTATGACAGCATGAAATTGGACGTGTGCAAGTAAAGCCATTCTTCTTATTTTTTATCTTGACACTACCTCGCTCAAGCGGCAAGAGCAGTTGGCGGTAAAGAAAGTGATAACTCTTGATAGTTTTTAAGCTTGGCTGATATACTTCCCTCAAGTTTAAGTGCTTCTTCTCCTCATATAATCAAGTTCGAATCCTCAGTTTTTTTTCATTTTTATACTGAGTTTCGAATCGTATTGGTGCTTCAGTGGACGCTTGACTCCAAGTCTAAGGATGACTTTTATATGAGGCTCAATGTTTGTTGACATTGTCATGCCTGTCCCTTGGTCAGATTTACATAAGGTATATTGTACAGCTGAGTGACGTTGTATATTGGGCTTTAGAAACTTTAACAACAAACAGTAGATGGGACATTTACAGTACTGTACTAATGGCTCTCATGCTTCACTACAATTCGGTACAAGACTGAACTATAAGGACAGACGACCTTGGAAACCACAGAAGGTATACGTAAGGTAAGGTGTGGTCCCAGACCCAGCTGTGGGGGTAGGAGACCTCCAAAACCATCGTAAAGTATACTAAGGTAAGGTAAGGTCCCAGGCCCAGACCCAGCTGTCGGGGCAGAAGATCTCATAAGCCATCGTAAGGTATATGTCAAGTAAGGTTTGGCAGATGGTAAAGAGTAAAGGTTGGCGGGTGGTTGTGAGTATGGATGGGCGGGTTTTGAAGAGTAAGGGTGGGTGGGTGGTTGTTGGAGTGTGAATGAGGCTGGTGAGGGAGAGAAATGATGGCGGTTGTTGGAGTGTGAGGAAGGATGGCTGATGTTGGAGATTGAGGAGGATGGGTACTGGAGGTGCTAAGACTGGTGTGGGAGAGTGAGGGAAGTTACCTGATGTTGGAGAGTGATGGTGGTGGGTACTGGAGATGGTAAGACTGATGTTGGAGTGTAAGGGAGGGTGGCAGACGTTGGAGAATGAGGATGGTGGGTACTGGAAGTGTTGGAGCTGATGTTGGAGTGTGAGGGAGGGTCGCTGGTGTTGGAGAGTGAGGGTGGTGGGTGCTGGGGGTGGCGGGGCTAGTGATGTGAGGCGGTAGGTAGTTAAAGAGGATGTGCTCTGACCTGTTGACAACCTTCACCCACCCTGCTGCGCTGCCACCCACCGAGCCGGCCAGCCACCAGGCACCAGGTACTAGGCACCAGGTAGGGGCCCTCCCTCCTCCCTGGTGCACGCTACCAGTGAAAGGACCTTGTAGAGGGTCCAGGTGGGGTACTGCTGTAGCTGATACCAGTGGAAGAGTCAAGTGGAAGGACTAGGGGCTGCTGCAGATGGTACCATTGGAAGTGATCAGGCAGAGGGACTAGGTGGGATGGCGCTGTAGATGGTACCAGTGTGAGTACTAGTGGAGGGAGTGGGAAGACGTGACGTGTGTAATTGCCAATTTTTACCGCACGGGGAAGGAGTTCTACGATTGAACTTTTTGTTTTACTTTTTTATGTTTTCGGTATTCACAGTTTCACGATTTTGTTTATTCCATTCTTCTGCTACTCCTCTACTATAAAAGTAGTTAATTGCAGCTTTCTTAACAAGTTTTTCAACTGATTTCATGTAATGGCTTCTGATGGTTTCATCATTGTATCTTTCGAAGAACTGTTCTCTGTTGGCGTACTCAGAGAGATTCAGGAACTTAAGGGTTCTGATTAGGTCAGTCTTTACTCTATTTTCTTCCTTGTTGGGCAAATTGAAGGCCTTTAACCTTTCCTTGTAACTTCGCTTTCGTAATTCTGGTACTATCTTTTTTGTCCTTCTCTGTACCTTCTCTATTAGTTCTTTGTGCTTCTTTAAGCGCGGTGACCAAACTTCAGAAGCTTATCCTTGTTTTGGTATGATGTTGGATGTGATCAACTTACTGAATCCATCCTTATCCAGGCACCTGAATACTACTCTAATATTTGCCAGAAGACAACTGATATCCTTTACTATTCCCTTAATGTGCGTCTCTGGCGACAGGTTAACGAAATTGTCTGCTTCCAAATCACTCTTGGGAACAGACTCCAGCAGATTACTTCCTCATAGAGGATGTTCCTACTGAGGCCTTCTTTCACTGTGTCCAGATCCTCATTATGCTTACCTTTATTCACTTTTTTTATCAACCATGTAACAGACCAGCTTTGGAGTTTGTGTAGATTCCATCGAAGGTCGATGAAATTTTCTTCACTTTGCACTTCTTTCATGACAAAGGCATTTTCAGCAAACAGATTCACGTAGGAGTCCTATCCTTTTCTAAAGTCATGTATATAGATCAAGAAAAGCAGCGGTCCCAGAACAGAACCCTCCGCTACGCCACTGGTGACCTCAACCCATTTCGAGGTTCCCCAGATATGCGTCCTTGGTTCCCTTCATCTAAGATGAATCCACTGAAGTGGTTCTTCCTCTTATTCGTTCGCGCATATGTGTGATTACCTGTTTGTACTGTGCGGGGAAGTTGGGGTGTACAGATCTGTGATGGCTAGATGTGTATTAGTGTTGGGACTAGCGGGTAGAGAGAACTGAGTGGAGGGCGAGATACTGGGACGAATTAGAAGGGGAAGGGAGGATAGAGATGGTATTAGGGTGGGCTACAGAAGGCTGCAATTAGAGGGACTAAGGAGGAATTATTTGAAGGTGAGAGTGGAGGGAGGGTTCACCGTAAAGTGGTTCGTCCTGGTCAACAGTGGAATGACACAAGGGATATAAACGAGGCTTTGGTGGGCCCACTGTGGAGTATCATCGGCGGCGTTATGGGGAAGGACCATTAGAGGGCCTGCAGTGGGAGTTACAGGGGAGGGGCAGTGGAAGACCCATTAGAGTTGATACATGGGAGGGAAATTGGACTAGTGAGGAGGGAACGAGGGAAGTGGTATGTTGGCGAGCTCACACAGGTGAGGCGTTCGAACTCCATTCAGGAAGGGTAAGTTAGAGTAATTCACAGAGGAGGGGCGTTAGAAAGGGGCCTCAAGGACGGTCCACACAGGAGAAGCCGAGAAGAGTCTACAACTGATTTAGAGCCGCTAAGGTCCTACGCGAGGGACTTTTGTATGTTCATAGACCAGTGGCTGAGATAGGAGTTAGTGATCTACTGGAGAAGGACGCCTTTGGGCCCCATAGAAGAAGGGTGGTAGGGGACCCATAGGTGGTGCTGTGAAGAGAGGAAGAGACGATAAAAAACAGAGGGTAGCTGGCCCACAGAGGAGGTTGTTCGAGGGGACACAGAACGGGAAAGATAGCGAGGGACACAAGAGGTGGCGGAGTGGCAGAGGCAGTTGGTCGGCGTCCGCGGACCATGGACGAACAAGGGACGGACGGGGTCGACCCCTCGCCCCTGGGTATTGATTCTTTCTTTGATTAGTATCAGGAGGGTCGTTTCTCCCTATCCCAGCGATGGGTTAGGGGAGTCCTAAGCTAAGCTCTCGTCATCCGTTGTATCAAGAAGTAATAAGCTTCTGCACCGGAGAGGTAGCCTCTGATTTTGTTTTTGTGTGTCAATTGCAGGCTCTGTCTCGACCGTGAGTCGTAGCTGATCATGTCAGGAATGGTGGCTCTATATATTGGTGATTTAGGGAGTCTTTCTCTGATTATATGTTTGTATCTTTAAGGCTGCAGCATTGGCCTGGGGTTTGGGCTTTGTACACATGAGGTCTTGACGGTGTATACTCAGGACTTTGGCTGGACACCACAGGGGTCTTGCTCTTTATTATAAAATACAGTTTCATCACACCTGGTGATAGAGGCTCTCTATTTTAAGGGTAGACATTAAAGGCTACAAAATGACACTACTGAAGAATAGGGGCACCAGAAATATGACGAGAAAATAGTGCGATCCCATCTGGGACCAGAAATTGTTTAAAGCTTTGCATGTGAAAAAAAAAAGAAATATTTTGGTTCCAGCAGCGGAAAAAATCAAAATCTTTTTCAGATGAAAATCTGCGACGTGTTCCTGATTAGCCAGGCTCTAGTGAATGCATCGCCCTAGGAAGGACCTACAACCTCAAACAGCCTCATTGATCAGAGGAGGAACAGAACATACTTTACGTAAAATGCACCACTTTCGGGAACTGCCGTTTACCTCCGCATTTCTGGCTGTGATCGACCTTGCTTAGTGAGGACCTGGTCTACCAGGCTGTTGCTGCTGTAACTCTCGCTGTTTTGCAAGCATTTCTCGCGTTCTTGTTATAGTCTCCAGGTGTTAAGGGTAGTTCTAAGACTACACGTACACCTCAGTGTGCATGTGACCCCCATGAATAAATCGCAAAAACCGCATAGTTTAAGTCCATTAGTCTGCAGTGAAAGCTGACTAGGTACAGAGTCGGGACGTATTGCTTTTTAATTATGATGGTGAGCCATGCCGTCTATCTGTGATTTCGGTTGCCCTCCACAAATGAATATTAATTATTCACTGAAACGTGGCACTACGGTGGTGATGAATATTTTGGAAAGACCGTACCTGGCAGAGGAGGCATGTGTAGAGCAGCAGCTGCTGCTGGGGTATTACAACCCGAGACGCTATGCCAGCCAACGCCACCACTCGTGTATGTCGCGTCGTCTCACAATAGTTGAAGAACCTCACTGTGTTGCCTTGATACACGCACGTCTGTGTGCTATTTCAGTACAGTAGTCGAACTGATGGTTGTGCCTGGTGATCGTAGCTGTATTATGGATCACAGGGCTTAGTACTGTTGGTTGTGGCTTCGTGTGGTGTAGATTGGTCGTGGTCGCCAGCATTAGTGGTTGTTATGGTTGTGGTCGCCAGCATTAGTGGTTGTTATGGGTGTGGTCAGCGTTACTGGTTGTTGCAACAGGACTGTTTAGTTGTGCTACCGTTTGATGATTGTCTTCTTTTCTGGTATTGGCTGAGTTCTTAGTCTTAATGATTGTTAGCTTTGGTTTTCTGTATTCTTTCTTGTGGTTCTCAACCTTATTGATTTTTGTTCTATTCATTATTGCATTGGGTTCAATATAGTGTTGTTCAGTGCCCTGCATTGTTCACTGTGGTTTTTATTTGTATTGGTAGTGGGAAGAGATTTATTTTGATTGGAGCTTTATTATGGCTTTTTGTAAAATTAAATCCACTTTATTGGTTGACGTTTTCTTCTTTATTGAGTGTGGTTGGTAACATAAAGGACTCCTATTTTTTATTATTAATCGTAGCTTTTCGATTTCCTAATTGTATTCCTCTTTATTCACTGATTTTACTCGCCCTCGGCATTATTGATTGAGGTCATTTCCTTCAGTAATTATATCCCCAGTGGTGATTGATAGTAAAGTTTTCATGTGACCCCGTACGTCATTTTCTGTTGACCCGGGTTCTGCTGTACTGTTATCACCCTTGTGTACTGAGTGGGTCACCTTTATCACTAGATGTCCCTTACTGATGGTGGTCCATCACATTATTTGAGACTGTGATTGTTCCTAGGTCATTGTGGTTGCCTGCTTCATTGAGCAGTGGCAATTGTTCCACTGATTAGGATTGTCTAGTTCCTGTATTGTACACGCCTGTTTTCACAGTGGTGGTCGCCTGGTCTTTTTTTTTTTTTTTTTACTTCTCGAGTCATCAGTGTCATTGATGGTCACTGGTATTATTGAGTTTGCCACTGACACTGATGGGTTTACCACTGTCATTGATGGAGTCATGATAATTGTGGTGGGTCGTCATGATGATTTTATTGATCTGTTATGATCATTATGCTGGCCAATCATGATAATCGATTTCGCCTGTCATGATGATAATTATGGTCGCCTGTCATGATAATTATGGT
>JAUUDY010467364.1:0-10811 GCA_032361765.1 Panulirus inflatus | reverse complement strand
TTTTGAATTCACACTCTGACTTTTAAGAAAACCGAGGCATTGCACCACACAGGGGTGTGGTGGTCTTCGCCACGAGCATGATGTCAAAAACAATGGAGTGTTTCTTGCCCACATCTGCCTGCTGTCCTCCTGCATTCAATGACCACCGCAGTGCCTCAATTGCGACGAGCTTAATCCATATATGCCTTATTGCCCTGACTGCAAGAAATGACTTATAATCCCGGACAACCACCCTGGGAATTTCGTAGGCATTCAGTGACAACATTGGTCATTACGACATTGTAATGCTATAACATCATTCTGTCTTGTGTACGTAAATCTTCAGACAAAGAACATTAGGACATTTTTACCAAGTATTTTCAAGCACTCTTCACCTTTACCTTCTTGAATATTAGTAGTTCTTGCATTAGATTAGTTTGATTTAATGTTTTAGACTTGAGCCAATTTAGGTAGATGAGTTTCTTGAGTTAACAGATATAATGAACCCAGACACTGAAAGAGAACGCTGAAGCACCACTAGTGACCTCAATCCACTTCATAAAGGTTCTTCTGAAATGCGTCCTTTGTCCCCTTCCACGAAGGTAATCTTGAGTCCGTTCAATGAGTCTCCCCTTATTCCAGCTTGATGATCCATCTTCTTAGTCAGCCTCCCATGCGGTACAGTGTCAAATTCTTTGTGGCGGTCCAGATACAAAAGCAATCCAACGAGCCTTCTACATTTGTCTATGACAAGAGCGCACTCTCGTAGAAATCTAAGAGGCTCATTACTCATGACCTCCAGTCACACTGCCGACCTTATTGTCTCTCACGAAGGTAATTTCTCCTCTGCAGAAAGGCATTCACTTGCTTTCTGATTACCTTCTCCCATGCCTGCAGGACAGGTCACACTCGTCAGAGAGACCGATCTCCAATCCTATAGACAGATATAACTTTTGCCTTTTTCCACGTCCTTAACACGCGTTATATGAGATATATGAATCATATTCATTTCACCTTCACGTAAATGTGGTCCATGCTGATGGAGACGAAGAGAAGGTGCTTTCATCTATGCTGAGGTTAACAGTATAGCTGTTTCTAGGGGTGCTGTTTTTCTTGCTGAATTGCATTTGTTTTTCATTAATGATCAACGTGGCACAGACGGAACATACCCTAGTCAAAGGTCATCCCGGGTGAACGATAGAAAGTGAGGGGATAATTAAATACAAATTAATCATGGCTCTACAAACGTTTGTGGACGTTAGTTAGTCTTAAAGGTACAAACGTTATACGAAAAAGAGAGGCAAAAGAAAGAAAAGGATTCCAAAGTTTAGCTATTTGAGAGAAGGAGGTATTTTAACGGTCAATGCTCGTGTGGCTGGTCTCCACACAGAAAACACAGGAAACAGCTGCCAGACGCCTGCCGCGAGTCCAAATCTCTGGGGCTGGGACACACGCAAGGCAGCACACAAGACGCAGGTGCTGACATAATACCTGCAGAACAAACAGAGGTAGGTAACAACAGGGAGAGAGAAGGAGGATGCCTGGAAAGAGATGAGAATAAAAGGGTTAATGAGGCGGAGGGATTCTGATTCCAATCTAGTTTAAAGACAGACGGATGACGAACCAGAACTCCCTACCTGGGCGATTAAGGCCTTCGTAGATAAGGATCAGCTGCTCACAGATAGAAAAAATAAACCAGTACAGCAGTGATACAACACCCTCAGTTATTGTGCATCATATCTGTAATGCTCGATATGTGAGGTCTCTAATATATAATGGAAGCTACGTATCTGTGAGGTTGAATTGCAGTGCTGAATTTCATCAGAAGGAAACGTGTGATTGTATTTTTTCACCACTAAACTGAGCAAATTTACTGCTGCTCCATCCCGCGATGCTGCATAATTATGAATTAAGAAATATGTTCAGTGAAAGAAAAAGAACGAGTATCAAAATGAGGAGGGAAAGAGAAGTGCATGACGTTAAATGGAACTGCCAGTATAAAAGTGATTACGGCTAATGGCTGAAAAAAGGAAATAACGAAAAGAAACAGGGTAGCGACAGGACAGAATCTTTACGATAGGAGGGCCAAAGATGGGAAACACAGACGATGATGTGAAAAAAAGAATGAAGATTCAAAATGTTTTAAAGACTGAGAGTTCCGATGACTCCGAAGACAGCAGAGGTGAAAGCAATGGAGAGACGATTAACAAGAGCCAGAATGGTAGCTGCTAAGGGATGGGCTGACCCAAGGAATGTTTCCACGATGGTAATGTTGGGGCGTCCACACCATACGAAATAGGCGAGCAAGGACCAAGGACGAGAGCTAGATTAATGGCATATCACTTCAGGACACGGGGAGGGGGAGGTATGCTGTCCAGACATACACCTCACTCACCTGTACCTAGGAGAGTAAACGGGAAACCTTGCAAGAGGAAAACACATGAAGGGACACAGGTTTAGAAAGAGGAGGAAGATGGGAAAAGGACAAACGTGGAGTCATTCAAAATGAAGGAAAATAAGAAGCCATCTTTACTAATAAAACTAGAATTGTGCGCTTAGAGAAACTAATTCTATGTTATGACTTTACTTCAAGTATCTTACAAACTTCTGGTCACAAAAGATCCTTTGTATATGTAACGCAGAGATTTAGTCCTTACAATCTTTCTTCATATACGAAATCACGGGGACATTAAGCTACAGATTCGAATTTACCATCTATGTCGGAAAGACAGTACAGAATGTACATAAGTAGTGCCTGGGTTGCGTGCCAACTACGCAATAATGAAACCTACTTTACTATACACATTTAACTCATTCTTAAACAGATAACAGACAAAACATGTAGCTGGTTCAGCAACCTAAATCAGTTTTGCTTCATAAAGAACATATTTACAGCCTTAGGAAGTCTTTCTAAAATGAATACTTCAATTTCTTTGAGTCTTTCGTGATGGTTGATATTTTACATTCCCTCAATCTGTAAAATATGTCTGAATTCTTCCCAGTTAATCAATTTCGCAGATGAAGACAGTCAACATATGTCATGCATAAACAGTAGAAATGGTACCAAAGATAACATTCACTTGCAGTTAGGAAAACAGAGCAATTGCTCCAACTCAACCCAACATGAACTGTATAATATTCTCATAGCACTGAGGTACAATGTCCAACTCCCGAGCTCTTCTTGTAATCCCCTCTGACTCCAGATCAGCTCTCGCCACAATCTTAGTGAGGGGGAGGTGCGCGCCCACCCTCTGCCCGAAACTGTTCATTCCACTATTCAATTCCAGCTTCTAGTAGCCTAGGTTACTGATCAATGTGGATACCCTCACTAGTCGTACATGGATGTCGGGACCACGTTAATAACCTAGCTAAAAGTGCCTCTTCCAAGAGACTTGGCCACACTGTATCCAAAGTCCGCACAGTCCACACCACAACAGCCCTTGAGATCTTAAACCGCCATGGAGCAGTAGTATCAAATACGTTATAACTTTACTACAGGCTCACGAAGCGCCTCTCTCGTAAACACGGACAACTGTTCCAGGCAGCGTGATAACGTCACTGCCGGAATACGTATAAGTTACAATATCAACTGGAAAATTAAGAGAAAAGTATGACCCTATACGTGTTGACTCTGCTCTCCACCTGACAGACAAACACACTTGAACGTTATACTGATGAATGCCCTAAAATCAGTGGCTTTCACGACTGAGGACCTGACGTTACTGGAGCTTTGTGATCAATGGCACTCAAAACTACTGAGAGTGGCTTCTAAGTGTGTTATCGCTGCATTACGTTCCGGTCCCATGAAAACGTTCCTAGCGATATGTATCATGTACACTATACACTTCCTCTGCGTAATATCAAAGCTAATATATTCTATATCCTACAGATTTTGTATCTGATGCGTCTGGGCCCTCTTTTGTATCATCACCAAAGCTAGTATATAGTCTGTATCATTCCTGTATCTGAACACACTCTGTATGTATGAAAACCTCGAGCACAAAATCATCGCCACTCCTCCCCATCTTCTAAAATGATACGTCCCCTCTGTGTCCCATCCTATCATCATCCCATGTCGATGTACTATGGCCACTGTAAGATCTCAGCTTGCCTCCAATGTTACCTTTACCCACACAATCAAAGAAATATTTTGTTCATTGAAAAAAAAAAAAGCCTTTTATCTGATCAATAGTGTGTCGGGACTACTCAAGAATGTCCAATCTTGGCACGACAGGCATGGAAAACTTTGTGGAATGTTACCCCTACAATCAAATCGTGCGATAAACAAATAATGGAAAATACCTTCAACATCCGGGGTCCAAGATCGCTCAACAATTCGCCTGCAGCCACTGGAAACATTATGGGATATACAGAGAAGAAATCTAGAAAGGCCCTAGATTAGTATTTACAGGGAGTATTAGACCAGCTACATGGCGGTTACGCGGGCTTGCGGACCGCGGCTTCCAACAGCTTGGTCGATCAACCATCTAACCTTGCAGCTTGGGCTCAGCCGGAGCTTTGGGGGGTAAAAGACCTCCAAGGGCTACACCACGTAGCAGGGTTCATGTAGTCTCTCTCTAGATACAACTGCAGTACAAGACAAAGGTATCTTATTCAACTCTCTGTGCTCATCTGAAGATACAGATGTGTATCGTGGAACTCGTACTGACCAAGATGGATACATGCGTCCACAATACCCATCAAGGGTCAGAATTAACGAACGTTCATGTCTCACCCAAACGTGACCAGACAGAGAGGGATATCTTCTGTTCTGGGAAGACAAAAGGCGAGCAAGAACACGTATAGTGGGAAAGTATAAAAGCAAACTGTATATTTTCCAACATGTACAGTAGGTAGCTACAACAGCACATTGTACACTACCAACATGTACGCAGGTAGCTACAACATCCTGTAAACTACCACAACATGTAAAATGGGTAACTACAACAGCATACAGCACACTACTAACATGTACAGTGGGTAACTACAGCAACACACACTGCACTACCAATATGTACAGTGGGTAACTACAGCAACACACACTACACTACCTACATGTACAGTGGGTAACTACAGCAACACACTCTACACTACCAAGAAGGTATTTACAAATAAAGAATCCTATGACAACGCACCAGCTAGACCAGTGTTGACGTGGTAGCTTACTCAACCACAAGTTGGTATGAGCGAGTACTGAGAGTGACGTAGCTTGCTTAACGTGACCTTTGGAAACCCTCCTTCAAGCACCTCCGCTGGTATGTTCCCACTACAGTGGCCCCGAGTGAACCGACTGCAAAAACTTAACAAGCATTACAGCTTGGTGAGTACCCATTACCCCAACGATGGAAGAGAATGCTCAAGAGATGGGGTCCTGGGAGTGCAGAACTCCCTCCCCGTTCAGTACAAATAGTTAATTACACAGTCAACCTTGAAATCTAATGGAGCAGGAAGAGGTAGCGCCGTCATAAGTACCACGTTCCGAGTCGGTGATTCCTATTCTGTCCACACCTGCTGAACCACCATGGCTACTGACGTATATCTACTCAGGTATGTCAACCCACACATGGTTTCTGTCACTACCTTGCACCACGGTCCTCAAGCAAACAGCACTGATACCCCTCTGGAGAGAGAAGCTGCTAGTAGCCCGCTAACAGGCAAAGTCACTAGGAACGAGACGCAGAGTTAGATTTGTGGTAAATATTAATCCATCTCGATCATGCACAGTACCCAGATGATTCTGGTAATTCCTTGAAGAGGCCGACAAGTCTTGCAACACGGATATTTACCACAGTCTCTCTGATTATCCTAAATATAGCAGACCGAGTCTACACAGCCTGTCTGAGCAAACAAGGAAAAGATCAGTTTGGGATCAGACTGACTTCAAGACATACTAGAGCTGAAACCACCTGTGTCGGGTTCGCAACTACAAGTAGCTACACCTTCAGCGTCTCCCTCGGGTATACAGTTTATCTATCATGTTTACGTTGCAGTGAGGAGTTAAGAGACACCGAGATAACGTTACCTCAAACATTCCCCGTTTTCCTGATGATAAAAAAGAAGACGTAAATTTCTCTTTGATGACGTAAAGTTATGATGCTGCGGTATAATCATTCGCAGGTGGGGCTAAATACAAGGAATAGGAAAATAGTCAGTCCAAACTTTTATAAAGTACGGAAAACTCCAGAGTTGTTCATTCCTGCACTTAGATCCAAACTTATCAAACACTTTCCTCCTCTTCGTGTGGAGAAAGGCTACTTATACATTGTGCGTCACGAGAGAAGTAATTTTCAAACTAATTCCCGTCCATTAAAAGACAACAAAAATATCTTTTGATCATACTTTGAAATAAAAAGCATATATGTCTATCTCAGTCAGGATACATATAATCTTTGATGAACACAGGTCGTGGAGGTAAAGTATTGAAGCTGTACAAACACAAGGAATGAGTATGGCTGTGTGTCTAAACAACGCTTGGAGTTAACTAACAGTAGTCTTTAAGGGCCTTCTACCCCGACAGGGCGGGCTGGGCTCAGGCTGCTTGGCTTGGTCGTTGGACGAATTTGGACCCACGACCCACAGGCCCACGTAGCCTCCACTTCCTTGCTGGTATGATACACTCCCCATGACAGAGTAGTACAAAGTTTTACGTCAGTAAAGCTTTTTAATAACTAGGCACAAAATACAAATATCTTGATGCACTGTATCATAAATCATGTTCAAACAATGTAATTCAAGATCCAGCCAGCAGTTCTGAGATCTTCACTATACAACAGCTGGAGCCCTAGTTACCTCCAGGCCGACCTCAAAGCAGCACCAAGCTGCAGGCGGGGTCACAGCTGAACCAGGCCCATGCACGACTCCCCTCTCATTACAGCCTTATCAGCGCAAAAATATCCCGTATCCCTTTAAGCTTCCTCACACAACATAATCTGATAGGAAGGTATGACGCTATATACCAAGGGCAGAGACTCACAATGACGCTACAAATGAAAAAGGATACATGAATAAGAGACTTAAATCTTGCAGTGGGCAGGGAGGGATGTGTTGGTTATGTGCTCCGGTAGATTCCTGGCCAGACTTACAGCAAGCCTTTTCCCGGTCACTAAACAGAACTGGTGTCGGCAGCCAATATCATGCTTGCTATGGAGATAATACTTAACGTATGACTCTGGATTTCCATTCACAAAACACTGACACGTCGGCCCACAGTGTATCAAGGTTCCCTTACTTCGAACACCTGACGCAGTTCAGAGCTTCCTGATTTAACCCCCGGCCTCATTCTCGTTCAGGATTTCCACGCTCACTCATGCGTCCTCCGTACCTCGCCTCACCAAGCGTACTTCGATCATTACAATTTCAACCGCCAAGGTTTCTAATGTCTTTACATCTTCCTTGACGAATGGCAGGAGTGAAGCACAAGGAACCAATACGTTTCCTATCAAATGAATCCTTGTGTCCACCAAAAATCCCAGTGGCATCCAAGTGACAACAAAATGTATCCCTGATGACCTCAGCTGCCACAGTCTTCCAGCTTAACGTAAGAAGGCGAGGCACTGCTGTCTCTGTAAATAACAGTGGCTGGAGGACGTAATATCTCTCCAACCCCTAAACTCTACGACACGTAATACAGGTATGATTGCCATGAATTCCCTCCCTCTCTAAATGTGACATGAAAGGCTAATGCAAGAAGTAATCTCACCAAAGCTAATCCACATCCAACATGACTGAGCACAGGCTAATAAGTGAACAGTCCCTTAATGTAAGGGTCATATGTATACAAGTCAGCAAAGCTGCCTAATTCATCTCTAGGTGCAAGGATAAACCTAAGGTAAATAAAATGACTAATCTTGCCAAGTTTCATTAAATCTGACATCATTTCTGTCGAAGTCACTCCTCGGAGGAGTAAAGTTCTGAACCTAAGTAAAGCTGGACAAACAAATGTATGAACGGATGCATAATTTGGCTGTCTCCAAACCTTCTCTGATGATATATGGAATGTCTCATCAAAGTAAAGCAACATAAAAACTATTTCAAAACTTACAAATGCTGACGGAGTTATATATTTTGGATTCCTTAAAAGATTTATAGAAGCTTACAACTATTTATATAAGATTATAAATTCTGGCCTCCTTTGAAAAATTCATAAGCCTGTTTACACTGACTTTATCCTCTCAAATTTCTTCAATACTCTCGTTCCTTTTGTTGTTATAACAATTTATATTTGACTCTGGGGCTCTTACATTCATGGCATTCCTTTCAAACATGTTCCACATTAATACTGCAATGACACGTGTCACATACTGGGGCAGGTCTCCTCTCTATTACATGACCATGGATCAGTGGAGAATGAACAATCCTCATTAGACAGTCTCTCACAATGGTGATTCCTGTTGAAGGGGGAATACCGTGCTTCAACACCTTTCTTTACCCGTCTATAACTAAGGCTGGCAATCACACCAAGCCTGGTAATCAATCACACCAAGCCTGGTAATCAGTCACAAAAAGCCTGGTAATCAATCACACCAAGCGTGGTAATCAATCACACCAAGCCTGGTAATCAATTACACTAAGCCTGGTAATCAGTAACAAAAAGCCTGGTAATCAATCACACCAAGCGTGGTAATCACATCAATCACACCAAGACACAATCAATCACACTAAAACTTGTAATCACATCAAGTCTGGTAATAAATCACACCAAGCGTGGTAATCACATCAATCACACCAAGACATAATCAATCACACTAAGCCTTGTAATCACACCAAGCGTGGTAATCAATCACATCAAGCCTGGTAATCAATCACAACAAGCCTTGTATTGTAAATGCATCGCCAGATAATCAGTCATACTAAGCCTTGTTCTGAAAGAGAAAAGAAGAGCAGCAACTAATGTTAAGGATCAAGGTATAAAAAGGCGTGCGTTTCAGCTGCCAGGTTTCGACCTTAGACAAACAAACAGTCAATGAAATCAGTAACCTAAGTTTGATCACATCCTAAAATAGTTAAGGAAACTTGGTGGTGGGAAACAAAAGTTTGTGATGTACTGCAGCAGACAATGTCCAGGTACAAATCTCTATGCACGTTTGGTGAGAGCTGTCGAGGGCCTTCGTCTCTATCTGTCGAGACAAGTCTTGGTACACCTTCTTTGAGGCATGTCCGCGGCTGTACGTGAGTACGACTGTAAGCTCCGTTTGACTACGCTCCGTCTTCAAGCCTGAAACGGAGATCGACGATTGGATTTACATGGAGTGGTTAGTCTTCGGGAACCTTCAACTCCCACAGCAAGAGCTGCTGGGTCGGGTCAGCAGAGATTGCCGTGGGTTGAAATACATTCAATTCAATCTTCCAATGCGAGCAGAGTGTCAATGGACATCTTATCAACACCTTATCGTGTGTTATTATATACTAAAACAACACAATTCAACCCTCAGCTTTGTTACCACTCCGGTCAAGTCAGCCCTCCCATAACCTCGGTCCCTTAGCGATGGAAAAAAGAAAAGAAAAAAAAGATGCCTAATGTAATACACCACAACTATATAGTAATTTCAAACTAACATTAATAATGTACATACGGCCCCAATATCGGCTCCTGGTTAACTAATCCAAGGCATCAGTGACCTAACCAAAGATGAAAAATCTGACTCGATTTCGCTAAGACAGTGACATGAAACCAATTCTGAGATGACAAGACTTACGTGTGAGGTAAGGTGTACATACACACTGAGGTTCCATCATCAAACCTACGCTTGGGAGTGTTAAGATTATCAGTTTCACTTTATTAAACTAGACAAAGAATCCGGGACAAGTTAGCAATGAAACATCACACCTTCTGTAACTAGTTCAGGATACATATGCAGATGATTGCCTCACCTGACCCAAGTCCTTCCTTGAGCCTTTAACTGAGGCTAAAATAAATAAACAGCTTCTCCAAGTACGACAAATAAACCATTACGACTTAGCAATGGCAAAGGTCAAAATGTAATGGTACAATGTACGCTTGAACAGACGTACTGAATCATAATTGGACATTTTATTCGTGCAGTGAAATATTTCTTACCCTAAGAGCATCCATGCAACTGCAAAGACAAGAGAAATGATCCACACACAGGCAACAGAGGAGACACAGCCACACAGACAATACCATGACCACATATACCCAAACATCTCAGACGGATGCAAAAAGGTTATATCAAATTCGCAGTGAATATCTAATAATGAATAACAGCGAACGGAAATGAGTGTGTGGCCTAAATATAAGGAAAAAGTCTGCAGTTGAGGAAGTGGGAATAATGGTGGGACCCGAGTGAAAAGGAAGGAATGCGACCTTGAATGACGCGTCAAACTGCTGTCGCGGTGAATTCGAGACAGCGACCTCCAGCGAGTGGGAGAGGAAATGTGCAGCTTTAGCTCCAGAAGCTCGAAAAGGAGATAAACGCGACAGACCTGAAGTAAGCGATAGCAAACGTGAAACCACAAGCGGGTAGTAAGAAGGGAATGTTTAAGTCTGGGTGAACCATTAAGGCCAGGCGCATGTACGAGAGGAGCTCCCGGCTACCTGAGGCTGGCGAAGGCTTACGAAGCGTTCTTGGAAAACCCGATTTTTCTGAGGGAAAAAAAAAAAAAAAAAAAAATGCCACGATGACGGACGGCCAAGACCCGGTGTGACATATCTTTAAATGGCATCGGGGATGGATTCCTCCACAAGGCAAAGTGAAAAGGAGCATTCTGAAATTTCATTCTGCTCATGTTCACCCTTCTAAAGTCTCTCTCTCTCTCTCTCTCTCTCTCTCTCTCTCTCTCTCTCTCTCTCTCTCTCTCTCTCTCTCTCTCTC
>JAUUDY010467143.1:0-10813 GCA_032361765.1 Panulirus inflatus | reverse complement strand
TACATATATTTCTTTCATTTCATAATGGGAAACAGAAAATTTCAAGACATTATTTACTGACCAAATTGTAATTTCAAAATCGCAGATCACCCACCTCACAAGGGTTAAACTACTGACTTACAGTAAAATGATAATGGAAAATTTTCCTTTCTGGCAGGTCATCTTTAACAACAAGAAATTCTCGCAATATGTAGTCGTTGTTTGAGCTCTCAGAAATGTTGCGAACTGTGATTCGTCCATATTCCTTACTGGAACCTTCATCGGGCCAGTAACGCCCACATTTATTCTGAAAGATTAGAAGAATACTTACAATTAAAACAAAATACAAGATATGCATCAAAAGTAACCGCATTAGGCAGATAAAATATATAATTAAAAATAAAAAATCTAAATGATATGCTCCAGTTCTGATATATTTCCAGCCATTTTCATTAAAACTATTACCTTTAACACTGTTCCCAGTTACCCATGGTGAATCTTGCATTGAAATCCTCTCAACACATTCATATACACCTGTATCATATGTCCAGTGTGCTAAACTGAAGAAAGACATCCACATGACTAAAGAAAAAGTACGACTACATTACTCTGCACATCATACTCATTCATATGTCAAGACTTTCATCTCCAGTCACATCCCCACCCTAAAACACAAAATGCCTTCATTACATACAATGAAAAAATAATAGCTATGGCATGCTTATCTCAAATAGCAGATCAAGCACTCAAGAGCCACTTAGTTAACATACACATCATACTTCCAAAGTGAAAAAATTAATGTGCACTTTACAGTGATTTATATGGTAAGACTAACATCTTCATTCACATCTCCACCAAAATACACAAAATGTCTCCATCACACACAAAAAATAATTTCTCTGCCATCCTGAACTAAAATACCCAACCCTAAACATTCAGTTAATGTGTCTGGTTATCTCTTTTGCAATTCATCTCTCACTGCATTTTCAGTAATATTACTAAATATTATCTTCCCTGTCTATTACCTGCCATCCATCCTAAATGGCTAGTGCATCTTAACTCTCTCAGAGAATTCATATTCGTTTAGTGTGTGATCATACTTTATCCTCTTGGAGGTTTTAGTGTATAATCAAACTAAGCCTCTTTAAGTTTTCATACATATTCAGCAAATCAATTATAGCACGTAACTTTATATTTGGCTTTATCATATACTGCTGGTCGTCATCTAAAAAGTCAAAAATTTCATAAATCATTTTTCACAACAAAGCCTCATATAGAAACAGTTATTTTCCTTATACATCTATTCAAAACAATTCTAAACAAACTTTTCAGAATCACCATGATACAAAAGTGGTACTTCTACCCATGGAAAAAGCATCTTGTTGAAAAAATATACTCATTTGTATGAAGTACTTGAACTAGACACCAAGCAACTGGGATAATCACCTAGCTCAATACCCTAAGAGAGTTAAAAAGGAATCTTTCAAATTATTTCCATGCAATTTGTATCTTTCTGACAATTTACACCTTTACTCTTTTCTTAATTCATTCTCCTATCTTCAACATTACTATGGGTATCATCCATCTTCGCTGTTCTTTTGGTGGACTTTAGAAAATAAAGGGATCGCATCTGTTCATTAAAGCTTGAACAATTACCCCATCATGACAGCTTGCTGAATACATATTCAAATTCTTCCTATTGATCAAAGTTCTCAGTCTATCTAATGCTCCCTTACATGGCAATAATCTCAACTGAGCTTTACTAGTACTATCTATGGTACACCGATCATCACTCCAATATAGCTACATTCATTTACATCTAATATTCTCCACTGAAAATGACATTCCCATGACTGTCACCTCTTTAAAAAGCAAGACCAGTATCACTCACAGATGTGAGAGGTGGCAGAGAAATTTTTTTTTACAAACTGTGTAAATCAACATGGAAAGCCTCTGTTTTTATGAGTTAATTCAAGTTTACGTACTTTGGTGTTAAATTTTTTTTTTTTAAGACTAAGAACTTGAAATCTGGCATCTAAGAAAATCATGGTTATTCACAAAGCTGAGCATCAATGTTATAAATTTCCTATCCAAAAGTATCTGTGATACATATCAATCAATGAATGCAAGTCAAGTACAATGTTGGTAGCCCTTTATATAAAGTTGTAACAAAACACGCCAAATTTTTCAAGAGCAGCTGTAAGTCTTAACGGTGACCCCTACTTAGAATAGCTTTCAAATGCAGCTAATGAAACATCTGTAGCCTTGATCCAATAATAATGAAATCAGCAGTAAAGGTCGAATTTCACATCAAAGTGTTGTGACCAACATCCTGAGCATCTGGGCATGTTTAAGGATATGAAGATTGGTGTCCATAAATTTCAATATTCTCAAGACTGACACACAAATGGATTGCCTTAAGTATGAGCGGCTCGAATCACTTGAAATGTATGAAGCCAATCCAGTCAATTAGCTTTCCGCATCTGAATCCATTACTGGTATCCTACGGTCATGGTGGATTCCATGCAAAAGTACGAAATTTCTCTGACCCCCAATAAGTTCCAAACGTAAGCCCGAGATGGCAATAGCACAGCCTTATCTGTTGTACGGAAGGAATTTTGCTGACTGACTATTATGCATATAGTTTTGAACTCACACCCTTACACTCTTTAAAACGGTCCCACAGCCCATCCTTTACATACATGTAAAAAAGTCTTGTTTTTGTACTGTGAAAATACTAATGTGCCAACTGGAAATGAGCTATATCCAAAACCATGAAAAGTTACATTTCTAAACCAATAGCTATTTTGTAAGTGAGAAGAATGTACCAAGTATACCAAATAAAATCTGAGCTTTGTCTTACCTTTCCTCGCTCCACTTCTTTAGTTGTCATAACAATCACTCTTGTATTCTCTTGCCAAACCATCCACCAAAAGTCTGCACAAGTGGATGGAAGGCAGCCTTGTGTTGCTATGTATGTTTTGGCTTCAATTCCAACATCCTCTTCACTCTGGGAACAAGTATTCCTATGAATACTTTGTAACATCTACATGAAGCAAATTCAACTCCTGAATATGGCAAAATTCTCAGTTCACACTATCAAAAGTGAAGCCCTTGTGTGTTCAACTAAGGAAAGACTTGAGAATCTGATGGCAAAGTCACACAACACTTTGGTAAAGCTGTACGGAAATGACCATTAAACAAATGTGGTTAATAATGAAATGATATGAATACCCTTACCATGTAATTCTTTCCCAAAGAGCATATCAGATAAATATCCAATATGATTTAAGTCAAGGACTGAGAAGACATGATTTGGGATGTTTTTAATGTCATGTATAGAAATATAATCTAGTTCCATCTATTGGGGAGAAAAATAAATGGGTAATCCTGGCAAACTGTATCAAAATACGACATTACATATGACTACAATCTAACTTTGGGATGTATATAAGAGCTTATGTACAAATAAGTAATAAATAATCTTCAAATGTGAGCAAAGTATTGATAAAATGAGTGATCTCATTATATGTGCACACTTCCCTATTCATAAACAAGTTCTTGTGCTGTATGAGAGGGAGTCCTATTCTTTTTTTTAAGCTCTAGTCATGAACAAGTCCACATCAGGGCCGGGCCTAAACTGAAATACACAGAGGTTAATAAAAGGGAAGAAGTGACATGGGAAAGCATTTACAAATTTTGGAGGAAGAGAATAAACCTGCTTTTCAAAATGTGCCAGGTCATAGTTATTGGGAAAGATATGAGAAGGAAGAGAGTTCTAAAGCTTCCAGGAGTAGGGAAAATGATGTTATCAAAACAGCCCACTCTCGAGTTGGCAACAGCCATTCAAAAAACATGTGATGCAGCAGCATGTCATGCACTGTGTGGTCTTGCTAGTGGAGGGGACACACAAGCATCCCACTCTTGGGAGCAAAAACCAGAGAAATATCTATAGAGGAGGTAAAGTGATCCTACATTGCAGCATAGGGAAAGCTTATCAAGTTCTGAAGTTAGACAGAGAGAGTTTATAAATTGGGAAACTTTTGACTCAACTCTATCAGGTAAGGATGCAGATCTGGAGCCACCATAGACATGAAAGCAGCACTCCATACAAGGTTAGATAAATTCTTTGTACAAAAGGAGCAACAGTTCTGAAGAAAAGAAATTTTGACATCTAAACAGACCCCCCAATTTCTTGGAGGTACACTTCTATTTCTATAATGTAGGGTTTCCATGATAGAGTAGATGTTACAGCAATACAAAGTATGTTCATTGAGTCACGAGGTGGAATTAAAGAATCATCAAAGGAGAAAGGAAAGCTGCAAGGAATCTTTGACAGAGAAATCAGTAGAAACCTATTTTATTGTATGGGCAAGGAGTTCTACACTTCCAGGGAACCATCTCTTGAACTTAACTTGCTATCACACAACTCTCTACATTTCTGTATGCTGTCCATATTCATAAACTTGTCAATAATTTCATTATCCACCACACTTATACTGTAAAAGTAACTTCTTCACATTTTTTTCTAAAATGTTTCTTCTTTTCATGATTTGATCTCTGGACATTCTATCTCTTCAATTTTCAAACAACTCTTCAACTATGTCACCAAATTGGTTTAAAAACTTAAAGGTTAAGATCAGGTTATCTCTTACTCTTCTCTCTTACATGGTGGACAACTTTGCAAGGCCTCCAGCCTTTCCCTATACCTTAGCTCTCTTAATTCTGATTCCATCTTTGTTGCTCTCTTCTGGACCTTCTCTATAACCTCCCTGCACTACTCTGTGTGGTGACCAAATCTGGGAAGAGTTTTGTAGTTTTGGCCACATATAGGATGTGAACAGATTGTTGATTAAAGGTATTTCCTTATCCATGTGCTTTAATGCAATCCTAATACTTGCCAGCAGATACCATGTCCCCTTTTCTAAGGTGGAATTTTAGTGATAGGTTATGGATGATCTCAACTTCCTAGTCTCTTCCACTTAATTTCCTACTAGATAATCTGAGACCTTCTTTCACTGTGTCCCATACCCATCATTTTATATTTACTTGGTTGAATTTCATTATGTTTGTCTTGGTCCTCCTGTAAGTTGATGCATTTTTCCCCCTCATGATCTTGGCATCATCCACAAACATATTCAGGTCGGGGTCCAATCCTTCTAGAAAGCCTTTCAAACAAGTCAAGAAAAGCAGTGGTCCCAAAAGACAACCCAATGGTATGCCATTAATGACTTTAAGCCATTTCTAGAGAGCTCTCCAGAATGCATCCTTTGTTCCCTTCCACTAAGATATATCCTTCTATCTACTGGGAGTCTCACCTTTACTCCTTCCTGAAGATCTACCTTCTTTATTAGCATCCTATGTAGTACTGTGTCAAATGTTCTCTTCAAGTCCAAATAGGGACAATCCACCCAGTCTTCTCTGCTGTCTAAAACAAAGCACAATCTCACAGGCAGGTAACTAGACAGGAATGCCTGATTCCCTGGAGTAAATAATCTACTTACAACCCTATGGTTCTAGAAGATACAGAAGAAGGAGCAAAGCAAGAATCTTTTCTTGAACACTCAGTTTCTTAGTAAAAATTTTTATCAGGAACTAGTAACAACAGTAAGAATTCCATTAACCACTGAGAAGAGCCGCTGGGAATCATGTTTGTCTAATATCCCAGTAACTTAACATCATGTGACAAAAAAAGTCAATGAAATAATCATATGCACTGAAATTTCCCCGGTATGAGAAAGTTTACAAGCATATGATAAATGAACAAGGGATAACAGGGAATGACATATAAAACAATGAAATTACCTAGGTCATTGGCCTGAGGAAAAAATAAACTCATCACAGTTAAAAAACCCAAAAATTGCTTATCTTAATTGGAGAGGACATTAATAAGTACTGTTTCCAAAAACATGCCTGTAGGAGACTAACAGTAAATGAGATCTGTGAAGCTTCATGAAAAATGTCTAAACTATGGTTTCTGAATTAGTTATGGCAAAGACAGATAATTGTAGAGGGCATTTTATGCAAAAACAATAGTGCACTACATGAGACAGGAGTTACCATACTGTAACTATCTCCTGGAATATTCCAATTCAACACCTGAGAATAAAACTGGTAAATGTCTGTAGAGTATTATGGGAATAACATGAAAGAAAGGGCCAATGCTTCCCCCTGGAACTCAAATGGTTAATCATTTAAGACTTAAAAGAGGTTATGAAGGTCCTCTGTGAATCTTACATTCCTTATACAACCAACTCTGTATGGCAGTTTTTTTTTTGAGTGTCACATGATGTCATACAAAAAGCATCAAAAAATGAAGTAAAGTCTAACAACTAAAGACAGTGCTTACCGTGATGAGATTGGCATTGATATAATCAGACCCAGGTATGCCTGGGTCTGTATCTCGAAGTATGACACGTGTGTGATCAAATGGCAAAATATTCTTATACCGATTCTTATTGCGATTTTCTGGCTTCTGTCCTTCCTTGCGGGAGTATAACTGCTTACATTCCTGTTGTTGCAGGGATTCAAATTCCTCCCAGAATCCAGCCTTCCCCATTGTAGGTCCCTGATGCTCCTTCTGTAATGACGGGTCAAAACTTGTTTGGCGTTGACGCTACATGACCCGTCACCAAATAAATAATTATGCTACAGTATACAGAAAATCGGTTAGTGGGCAAAATTTCATTATCCTACGCAATGAAAGGGTTACTTGTAATCTGCATTAATATACACCTTATAACATCATTTAAGATTTTCTAAATTTCAATCGCAAGAAGTGAAAGTTAATGTACTTCTTTATTCACAGGAAGAACAAGTTAATGTGTGTCTTCACCACATTATCCTTTGACAGCAAATTCTTAAACTGCCAGACTCACCGACAACTCTCGCACCCTACTATCAATGCCTCGTGCATTAATCCTGGTTGCATTGAAGGGCATTTTCAGAGGAACAACTGTGCCAGACTGTTCCACCATAGGATTCCTTCGGTAATGTTCAACCAACTCACTAAGAGTATCAAACTTTCTTCCACCCCCGACATCATACTTATTATCCTGCCAAAAGAATGGTTGGTTAGAAAAACAGGAAGAAATATCAATAGCTGAAGCAATATATGAATCATCTACACAATTATGATTTCCACTGCAATCCTTACCCATAAATCAGAGCAATCTACAGGTAAGAAAGTATCAGAGCTACATGGCTTGGGTCACTGGATTCTAGTGGAATACATCCAGGTGATGATATAATGTGATTTAGTGTAGTAATTTTTGTATATCATGAATTCCTAAATTACCTAAATTTTGGGTGTTTCTGCATCTCTAATGGATGGATCATTCTTCTTTTTTCCAGGGTTTCATATGATTTTCTAAGCTTAGGGTCAATCCCTTCCAACTACTTTCAACATATCTGAAATCTGCTGAACTAAGGCTTTTTTCAGAAAGTGTCCAACTCATTTCCACCTCCTTATAAAGGGAAAATTAAGCTAATTCTATTTCAAACATTTAGCATTTTTTCTCAATGGTATGTGACCAATTCATATTTGGAATGCATCTGCAGTTAAGCATTTCTCACATTCCTATCGTGTTTTGGCATGCAGGAATGACTGCCAATGTAGCACAGACAGCTCACTACTTCTTTCCATTTTATACATTTACTGTTAATATCAAATATGATAACTAAATTCATATCCATGGTGTTGGGCATAATGCTATGGTTAATGCCCATGACTATCTGTACTCCTATCATAGGGTTATTCGAGTACAGTGTATTTATGACAGTAATGTTGAATACCATTTAAACTATATTTGTGAAAAAGATATTCAATATATAATTTTTCTTGCCAATTCTGCTTTCTTTTGACTAAAAGACAAGTTGTTGCCTGTGACCTTAACCTTTTACTTCTGGTCTTCAACAAACAATCAGATGTTAAACTTTTAGTGGTAATTGTTGTGCACAAGTGTCTGATGGCATTTTCGTACACATGACTTTGTGAACATGACCTTTTAACCCTAACTTCAAAAGCTTAATCAGGTGCAGAGTCTTGTATGCAGTATCTATTGTATAAGTTTGGTCCACACCCAATCAAGAAATATCATGTGCAAAAGCATCTAGTCAGATTCAAGTACTCAAGACCTTGTGCCTTTACCTTTGATTCCCTAATCTTGAAAACATAGGCTGCAGAGCTCTGTGTGAAGTATCCGAAAGTGCACACACACAAAAAAACACTCATTATACGTAAGATTATAACATTATCAATATACTGTTATCTTCTTGACCACAAAAGACCACGACAGGTTTAGACCGTTACTAGTGAAAACAGCACAATCTCTGAATCTGTGAGCAAGTTAACCTGAAATGTTTCTATACTAATGCAAATATCATACACTGTAATTCTTTTACCCATAACCATGATCTCATTCACTTGAGCATTAAGTTTAGAACAAATATATAGTTACACAAACTCACTCAAATAACATTCCTATCATTAATAAATACAAGAATTGCATATAAAAACTCAAGAGAAAAAATTCAGTGAAATTTTAGATACTCATGACTATGATAACACAAACTCACCACACATCTGATCATGACATGTGTAACCTTGTCATCAGTGCGCACAGACAATACATAGTCTCCTGGTTTACTCTGGGATTCACGTACTAAAAAACTACCATTCTTGCCCTTTTCCAGAATGAGTTTCTCTGCTTCTCGGCCAGAGAGATGACCATGGAACCATCTGAAAAAATCATTTGACAGTTTGTATGGATGATGATTTTTTAATATGAAGTCTTTGTTTCAAGAGGCTTGTAATCTTCAGATAAAAGAGAATTACAAATATTGCTCAAATTATCCAATTACGACATTACAGTAAGAAGCTACATGTAAAGCTTTTGCGAATACATGGTTCAAATATTATGCACTTATATCTAAAACACACCTTTCAGTTGTGGGGTCTGCACAGTTGAGTGGATACTTCAATTCAATGACTTCTCCATTCTTTTCGCGCAGCTGACCCTGGTTTTCCATATAGTACTGGACCAATTCAGCTAATGTAGCAAACTTCTCTCCTCCATACAAGTCATAAAAATCACCCATATTCTGGATCTTTATATGAGTTACTTCACCATTGCGGCTAAAAAAAAATCAATACATAGAAATTATTACAATTAAATTCTTATCGGATCACAAGCTCACTCTCACCAGCATACCCTTCTCTCATTTTCATTGCACTAGGTGTCTTGTTACATAAAATGGTATCCAACCCCTATGAATGTTATCTTACACATCTTTATCAAGCACAGCACTACACACACATTCTGAAGGAATCTGATCAAATGATAATCAAAATCTCATTAATTCAATGATGACATCATAAAATCCAATAAAAAATCCTTAAACAGTTTCCAATTTACATCCCCTTCCAGTGATGAAATACAATGTTGCATTTAAATTTAAAGACCCTTACATCATATTTCTATACAGTAGGTGTTTCATAATCTTACCACATGCATTCCTCAACTTATCTTCATTTTTTTTTCTTAATACTGTATCAAAAACTATAACCTTCTATTCACATTTTAAGATTTCCAAATTCTAAAAACTATAGATTACCTGTCCGTAGGTATTATGCATTTCTTTAGCATTATACACCTACATCAATCTATGTTTATGGTTATTTCTATATATCCATCAGTGTAATTTGCATATACGGGAGGATTGGAAATGTACAGTAAAAATGGAGGTATATATAGTACAAATCTATAACATTATACCGCCCCAGGACCACTTATTCAGGGGCTCTTACAGCTTCAGGGTTGCACAATTGTAGCAACAGCAGGGCAGACTACATTGAAGTGAAAAATTCTTTGATGAAACTGAACTCTATTTCATTAACTGAAAGTGATACAGCATCACCAAAGGTGACTTTTTATTTGTGGTATAACCAGTAATGTTGAATATGAAGAAAGTGGGCAAAAAATTTTCAGAGAAACAGAGGGATTTGCAAGAGGCATGTATGAGATCAGAAGAAAGCGTATGAAAATGAGAGAGTCCAAAGAGATGCTCTGTGGAAGGTGTTATAAAATAAAGGGTGTGGGAGAAAAGCTGCTAAAAGCAGTGAAGAATTTTCATCATAAGATTAAAGCATGTGTGCAAGTAGAAAGAAAGGAGGGTTAGTACTTTCAAGTGCAGGTAGGTCTGTGGATAGGGGGTGCAATGATTATGGATGGGGCAGTGAGAGGTGAATGCAAACATTAAAACAGTACTGTATAGATGAAACAGCTATGAATCAGTTAACTCTGGTTGAAAATATCAAACAAAGTCAAAATTCTATTTAGCAATCAGGTCTTATATCAATTTATATCTAAATCCTTAGATATAAAATAATACAAAGGGTCAGGAAAATGTTTGGGAAAAATGGATTCCTACAAATAAGTGTTGCAGTGAACAATAATAATACTTAAAAATCAAATACATACCGTACTGAGAGGGTAAAATCACCGGGGTTGGACTTGGAGGGACGTGCAAGGAAGGAGCCCTCGATGCCTCGCTCCTTCAATAGGACTTCTGCCTCCAGACCCGACACATTCGGGTGGAACCATCTGGATTTAGGGTACATAGTGCTAATTACTACAGGTCAGTTACATCATGGAATAATGATTTCATATCACATACATTACAAGATTTTTCAATTCCTTAAATAAGGTCGAAAGCTGACTACTGCATTAAATAATAAATATACATACATATACATAAATATATATATATATATATATATATCTTTTTCATACATATTCGCTATTTCCCATGTTAGCAAGGTAGCGTTAAGAAC
>JAUUDY010466922.1:0-10815 GCA_032361765.1 Panulirus inflatus | reverse complement strand
AATATCTGTAATTTTATAATAGTATCACTATCAGCGCCTTATTTCTGTTGGGGTTCCCTTCAAGATGTGCATGAGGCCTTGGATGAAAGCGATGTGCTTGCAAGCACTTTCAGCAAAAGAAGTAGATCCCTTGATCAGAGGCTGAATGTATCTGATCTACCCCCATGAAACTGGGCTTGGAGATGATGAAAGACAGATAGCTAGAGCTTGTTTTAGAAGACAATGAGATGCCATGACTTCATAGAGGCTTCTGTATATGGACCATGGTTTGTTTGTAATATATGTTAGGCAGGGCCAGTATCGAACTGTATCATAAGAAGCTTATTTATTTATTTATTATACTTGATCGCCGTTTCCTGCGTCAGTGAGTTAGCACAAGGAAACAGACAAAGAATGGCACCATCCACTCATATACACATATATATACATAAATGCCCATATTCATACATATATATATCAACATATACACTTATACATGCACATACACAAACATACATATATACACATGTACATATTCATACTTACCTGCCTTCATCCATTCTTGGCACCACCCCACCCCACAAGAAACAGCACATATACATACACATACACAGACATATACATATATACACATGTACATATTCATGTTTGCCTTCATCCATTCCTGGCACCACCCCACCCCACAGGAAACAGCATTGCTACCCCTTGCCAGGAAAACAGACAAAAAAAAAGGCCACATTCGTTCACACTCAGTCTGATCCAGGTACCCATTTTCTTGGCGAACCCCAAGGGGTGGATGAATAGGTGGGTTGACCGTGGACTAACTGCTGTAACCAGGATTTGAGCCTATGCGCTTGACCCTAGGCAGCCCATGAATGCGTCACGGTCGGGAATGCTAACAGCTATGCCATGGGAGTCCATAGATTTTTAAGTCCCTACGAACAAGTATAAACCAGCCTCATACGTTTTATAATAATTGAAGGGGGTAGAAGGAGGATGGACCATTAGGTAAAAACACTAGATAGAAGTAGTCAGTTGGAATATTAGGTAGGAGCCTCTGCAAACACCATGCTAGAGTTGCTCTCTGCCAGTTGCCTGTTAAGGGTGAGGCACTAAAGGCTAAGATGCAGCACTGGAGTTCATTAGTAATAGAGATTCTGTTGAGGGAGTTCCAGGAGGGAATAGACATTAGAAATATAGATAGATAGAATAGCATACATCCCATTTTGGAAGATAGACCTGTTTTTACCATATAATGAGCAACTGCTATCTGAAGATGCTCTATCTGTGGGCAAGAAAAAAATGTAAATTTGCAATGTATTTTTACCCAATTAAGAACAGGGATTAGATACACAACCCTGGACGAAATAGGTTAGAGCCTTTTGAAGCATTGGAAATACTAACTCTTGTGTTAATCGATAACACTGGGCAAAATTGCAATTATAGTAGAGTTTTTCAGCTTGTGCTGTAACAAAATCTGCATTTGATGCCAAAGGTGTAGCTGGCTGTGGAAGTGCCTGGCTTGGGGAGCTGTACTTGTTGACTCTTGTTTCATACACAGCCATAACTACAGCACTCTCTGCCTCATTACATGTGCGGGACAGTGGTAGGGATGACAACAGATCTTTCTCTGCAAAAAAATAAGAAAACACTGTGTTTATCTTTATAACGGGTTATTTTCCTAACATGAATAAAATAATTTCAACTTCAACAAAAATATGTAAGATATGGTACAAAAAAGGACTGTAGATTATCTGCTATGTCCATTTGTATCTGCAGATACAGCAGAACTTCTAGTATTGCTCTTTGTCTGTATAAAATTAACTTACTTTGCTAGACTTGATATATTTTTTCAATAGGTGAACCATAAACATATATTCCATTTTTCTTACCTCCTCTCTTCATGCTCTTTTTTCTTATCCTTTCTCATTTTAACTTTTTCTAACAGGTACTAAGAAAATGTGAATATGAACCCCACTGCAAGTGTCATGATATGCAAAAGAAATTCCAGTGTTTTTTCTTCCCCTCCTGTCAATCAGATGGAAGGCTCAGGAAGTGACAGTATTGGCTTCTTCCAAGACCCCTGCTCTTCTGGTAAACTCTTTTTTCATTGTAAACATAGGAGATTGAAGGTAAATGCAAGTGAAAGTAAAGTAATGGTATTTGAAAGGAAATGGAGTGATAGTGTATATTTGTAAAACCATACAGAGTGAAAGAAAGTGTACTAAATTGTGCTGTGGATATGGGGAGAAAAAGACAGGAAGAAGTGAGGCAATTTAAGTATCTGGGAGTTGTCTTGGGTAAGCGTGGTGATATGGAAGGAGGGTTAAAGGAGAGAGCAGTACAGGGTAGAAGAGTCATTGGGTTCCTTAATAGAATAATGAAGGGTAGAAGTGTAAGTATGGAAGTGAAGAGAGCATTAAGGGACAGCAGTCCTCCCAACCCTGACCTATGCAGTTGAAACATGGACATGGAATAAGTCACAGAGATCAAGAATCCAGGCTGTGGAAATGAGCTATTTGAGAAGAGCACGTTGTGTGACTAGATGGAACAAAGAAAGAAACGAAAGGGTGTATGAGAGATGAGGTATGGCAAGCAATGCAAAGGGAAAGAATTGTGGAGTGATAAAATGGGTGAAACATAATTCTTTAAAGTGGTTTGGGTATGTGGAAAGAATACAAGACTGGGAGTTTATAAGGAGTGTAAGATAGTACAATTAAAGGGGTTGGTGCAAGTGGAAGACTACCTTTGACAGACTCTTTTGCCCTGGTCACCCCTTGATGGGAGTTCTTGGAGGGAACAGGCATCAGAGATATAGATAGATAATATTGCTAATCTCTGATTACCCTTTCTGAAGGATTTAGGGGAACCTTATGTCATAGTCCTTGATATTGTGAAAACTTCTTACAGGGTCTGATATTGGGCTCTGATCACCATTCTCCCCAACCCCTCTTTTGGGAGACTTTCTCCCTTCACTATTATATTTTCAGCCTTCTCTGGTGAGTGGATTTTTTGTCAGTGAACTTTTTTCCTTAACAAATAATCTAAATCATTCATAGGATAATGACTCAATTCTGTTTTACATTTTCTTCACATCTGCTATAACTTATATTTACATCCACCTTACCTCGACCATCACATTAAATTCAGATATGAATAGGACTCCCAATTAGGAAATATCACCCAGTTATGCTCAACAATACTGAGTCCAACCTTCTGCCTATATCTATTTCTAACACATAACTTTTTCATCCCCTGTAATGGCTTTATAATTCCTCCACTCAGTGCAATAAGTTCTATAATTCTTCCATTCAGTGCAATAAGTTCTCAGTGTCACTATAATGTCAAATCTATCTTAGATACCCAACATTGCAAAAGGAGCTTGGTGTGCCTCTACAATATGGGAAATCTTGCTCAAATATAAAGGATCCTTCTCTCATGAGAAGTTACTCTACATGTGCAAATGTTTAAACTGTCTTTATGTGTAATACTGCTCTCGCATCTTAATCAGAGTCATTTACTTATTTAACACATAATCTGAAACAATATGAAAATGTTAGAAGAACATGTTGTGTGAAAAAATCATAAGAAAAGTGCATAGACTAAAGATAACATGCATATACAAAGTAAAGTAGATGATAAAATGGTCAAAAATATGTGCAACAGTACAAAAAATGGTTCAGAAAGGAGGGAAAGATCACAGAAGATATGGATAGATGCACAGAAAGCTGATTGGGATTTGGGATTTTTCAGATGAAGAAGCCATAGTAATGACTCAAGAGGGGATGCAATGGGAGCAATTTCTGTGTATAGGACATTTACATGGAATCACTGGTCTCAATTGATGAATTAGTTCACAGTGCAATATGAAAAAGTAGGATGCATTTTTATGAATAGGTGTGGACGCTTATTTTTCACTTCAACACAATGAACATGGGTTGATGATGTGCATGAGTGATTTTGGAAGCTGTATGTACCTGATCAACAACAAGCAATTGGGAATTAAGGTAGCTGTAACATACATATATATGAATCTATATGCTCCCCTGTTATATCAATCTATTTACATATGCAAGGCTTTGGGTTGTGTGGGCCAGCTGATATGTCAGGATTTAATATCCGTATGTAGTTTTGTAAACACTATTACTCTACCCCAAATGTTAATGTATGTCTTTCCCTCACATTCCAGACACCAATAACCTGATATAGAGAATTATATTAGGATTGTTGGAAAACATATTTCAGTAACTTCTTTCTCTCTACTGACCTTCCTTTACTGTTAACATATGATGCTGGGTGAGGGCATGGATGGCTTCGTAACACAGAGGATCACCCTGGACAGCAGCTCTAAAACTCTCTGTGGCAAGTGCACGGTTATCACTTGCCTCGTATATGTATCCTTTAAGTAAGTGTATTGAACACTCAATCTGTTGAATAACAGAAGAATCTAACTTCATATAAAACATACCGACCACATTTTTCTACCTATTACCCTACATTCATGTTGCTTGATTTTTCTTGACAACTGCTTTAATCACATACATGAATCTTCACACAGATGTACACTACACTCCAAATTTCTGTCATCCACATATTTTGAAAAAAAAAATATAACATAATTGCATAAGGTAAAAGAAAATTCTGGAGGAAAATGGTCCCTTCAAGAGAATGTATAATAGGAAAGGTGACAGCCCTCTAAAGATTGAGATAAACCAGATCAAATCTCTGATGAAAATAATGAAAATACAACCAGGAGATAAAAAAAACGTAGAAAGACAAGCCCTTCTTGAAAATATATAAGGGTTCACAAAGTGAGATTTTAACAAGAACAAATCAATTAGGAAATCTTGGATAAGTATGAGAAAAAGAATCATGGAAGCACTAAGTCCTTGCATGTATGCAAAAAATTCCAATACTAGCATGTCACTGAGGGCTTTATGGCTAGAAGGGGTAATACACCAACAATACTCAATCTCATTCTAACCTAAAATAGCCTGGAAAAAGATAACATAAGGTAAAGTATTATACCAGGAATACTAAGGAAGTCATACAGAACAGACCATTGGGTCCTTTCAAGCCTGTTTCCAATAGTAGATGTCAGAAACACACATTAGCATGGTAAAAGTAGAAAGACATGCTGGTGTCACAATGAGAAAAAACACTAACATCTTACATAACTAAGAAGGCACAAATAATGTTAGTTGTTATCTTGAAGCAAAAGATTTATCATGTCTATATGAAATATATATTATGTCTAATGAATCATTTCTCAAACGATCATAAAGTGCTTGAATCTGATTATAAGGTTAGCAAAAACATTAAAATGAATTCTACACCTGACCCAAAGATGAGATACCAGGCTGGTAGCATATCATACATGAATTCTTCTTGGGAAAGGGAATTTCACCAAAACAGTACAGAACAATGTTACAAAAAGGTTCTGTGAAATCTAAAGTGGGGGAGTCAGAGAATGGGTAAAATGCATTATGGAAATATAAATGGCACAAAAACCAAGGCAGGTTTTGAAAATATGAGGATAAGAAATGAGTACTGTAAAAAGAGGATGAAGTACAAAAATATGAAAGAAACACAATGGAAAAAGCAAGATAACCTAAGCTGTGCTGTACCAAATACAAGACTAAAAAGTTTTCACAATGGATGCAGACTTTTGAGCTGCTAACCAATTCTAGCAAACATGATATTTCTTAAGAAACAAAGGCACTGAGTAGAAGTGCAGCTTCAACAGAAAGTACACTTAGAATGAGGATCTTCCAGTGTAAGAGTTCTAACTTTATAAGGAAAAGGTACTTATTTATAAGGTAATTATTATATTCTACTTACAGACATTGTATCATCAATCTCTGGAACAGATATGACCTCTCCTTCTGCCTTAATACGAGACACATTGTTATTATCACTGTGTTCTAACATGTCTAAGGCAGCCTGGAATTCACCAACTTCATAGTAGCACAGAGCTACCAAATATCGACATGTTGGATTCTGAAAGTTTGAGGAAAAAAATCAGTTTCGAGTTACAAGACCACATAGTATATATAACTTCTGTCTGCTGTTATTGTATCGAGATATAAAGAATAACTTTACCTTTAATTCTAATAAAGAATCCTGACTGCACATGCATTGATGACATATGAAAGTTAAGCATGGCATCTTAAAATTGCATGAATTAATGATCGACATTAATAAACATCAGTTCACAATGGCTTACAATCAATAACTGGAATAATTTCACAATTCTAAATTACCTACAAAGGTAACAAATAGGCTTGATTATCAAATGGAAATTAATACCTCTCCTACCTGTAATGGGTAACAATCAGGTAAACGTGTAGGTAAGGCATGGTATTCAACTACTCCCTTTTTGTGGTAGCACTGTTTTATAACATGAGGTTGCAATATGTTAAGGACATTACTGTCTATCACTTTGGACTCGATTCCCAATTCCACAGGATTGATCATGTACATACTACCTTAAAAATTACTAATACATACCCTAAACCAGTCTCTAGTGTGTTGAACTTAAGCATGTACTTCCACACTTACCTAAATCCTTTTTACTTTTTCACTTTATGTACAAAATTGATTTGTCATGTAAAACTATTTCATTCACACCACCTCAGTACACAATCTGCTTATATCTCTTCTAATTCCAATGACTGCTCTGACATCCTTATCTAATGGATCACAAAAACAATGTATTTCAAAACATACAATTTTCACAAAATAAAATGTAACATGAAAGGAGAGTCGGAAGAACAAGCCTAGACTAATTACAAAGACAAATGTGGGAATTGCACTATTTAGAACTCTACAGAAGGTGATCTTATTTGGCAAGTGATTTTGGAAATATAAGACATTCTAACACACTGCATGATTCTCAGATTTAGTTAACGATTATGCTTAATGAAGCACTTGGAAACTTACTTTACTCTCAAATACTATACATATGATTAATTTCCACCATAGACATATACAAAGGCTATAGATTTACTAATTGCTCAATACTTACTCTAGTTAGTTTATGACCATTTATAAGCAGGATGGCACGGTGAAACTGTTTCGTGAGAAAATAGCTTTGAGCCAGCCAGTAGACGTCAGCAGGTGCCCCATTGCTAAGACTAACAACCTTATCTGCCCAGAAAACAGCTGCCTTGTAGTGATGCTGAAATAGTAATTACTTGGGTGAGTCATGCTTCAGAAGCAAAAACACATCCTCACTTTTCAGTAAAAATGGAAGAGGAGTCTTCTTACAGCTAACAGTACAACATCAGTTGGAGGTATGTATGTCTTTAGCTGTCTGTAGGATTGTCATTTGCAAAAGCCCTCACACTACAAGCAAGGACATTTGCAAACTGCTTTTGGTTTCCATATGCACTCTCCTTCTGTTCTAGTTGATACATTTTCATAAAAGTGGCACCAGTCGATTCTTCACACTCTAACAGTAAGTAAGCAGTGCTTAAACCCCCGACACTTTCCCCTCTAATCAAAGCCCTGCCCGCTTTTGTGAGGGATTAGAGTTATGGGTTCAGAAAACGCCACAAGTAAAATCCCAAACTCTATATTAACTCTAATGTACGGAATCCGTTGGTACCATTTTCACTAAAATCTAGCAACTAGGTCATGTATGCCCACTTTCTGATAAATTACCCCAATATTTCAACACCCGCACAGATATACAAAAGCATACAACTCTCAACAGTAATTGATATCTGTATATCACTTTTCTTTTTTTTCTGTGCAATGGGTGAGCATCATTTCAGATAAACTGCACAGTTTAGAAGTTAATAAAACAAAATTATCAGTCTAAAACACAACAGCAAATTGACATTCGAATGTTTTTATCTTGATTAGTAACTTAATCACACTTACTAAACATTCATTCACATAATTCACAAGTTCCAACCAACATCACTCATCTCTAATCATGGATCAATGAGAATTTTAATATTCTTTAAGAGAAGTGGGTCATGATCAGTGGGCTGGCATGCATGGGAGCGAAGACTCACGGCATCTATAAACTATCTTCAACAATTTCATGTTTCAGCCCACTAACAAAGCAATTTGCAACTTAAACCATACCACCTTCGATCGTTCTAGTCTCTTTTAATTCATGGAAGAAAATCAGAAACAGTACTTTGCGATATCATACGATGAAAATCAAGAAAATTACTCAAAAATGTACATAACGATTAGTTTTACTTTACTAGGGGGAAGAGTAAACGAAGACACTTGAAAGGAGATACCTATATGTACATCATTACTGGCATCAACCACCCATTTCTGTTAATTTTACAACATAAAACGTCATGATTTCTTACCCTTTCTATATAACTACGAACAATTTTCCGAAACTTCTCCAGATCTAATGATTCTGGAGGAGAAGTGGGCATACATTCAAATTCTTCTGCCATGTTGTTTACAAATACACAACCAGTTGTTGTTGTGGGAAATTTACCAGCGCATACCAGCAGCGACCACTTGAATTAGCGAACGGATCTGCATAAAAAAGGAACAAAAACAATATTATTATTAAAACTTGTTACTTGGAGAAATCTGTAGTTAATGCTCACCTTAATCTTAGTTATCTTGTGAGTTTTTTTTTCATTGATTTCAGTGATGTCTTAAACATGTCCTGTTTCACTCAGACAACTGAACATTCTGTATAAACTGATTGATTTTATGGTAGCTATTTTTACCATGAGTTGCATCAGTTCCAGTTCTCCAGTTACTCAAACAATAAAGAATTATAGCGTATATTATTTTCATTGCAGTTCAATGGTGTGATCCTTGTTTCAAAAGAATCATGTCTGCTGTGGGTTTTTAAAGTACTGTTACTCACGAAAACCAACTCTGTTAACAAAGTTGTTTCTTTTCTTAATATTTTTTACACTAGATTGCTCCCTAGAGGGAAAGTTACCTTGATATAAATACGTGTAGCGACGCTATGAAACTCCTCCCAACTCGCAGCCAAAATGCACGAGAGACTCCCACGATGGCAGCAGTTTTGTAATTGTCTAACGTCTTTCTTGGCGACGAGGACAGAGAGATGTATACGGAAACACTGGTGATAACGCAATACGAATAAGGACAGGGAAGTGTAGCTTCAAGGGAGAGCAGGAAAAGAGGTGAGGCACGAGCGAGGAATATCTTTAAATTGCTCCGTGGTGCTGTTGCAGAAGGTGCGAATCATTACCTGATCTCATACTGCTGTTGTGGAAAAGTGGAGGCTTTGCCTATGTTCTTGGCTGTTTCCCAAAGGGTATAAGGCGTTGCTAAGATCATGTGGTTGTGTGCAGGAGGCATTGCTGAGTTTCTGTTGCTGTGCAACAGGAAGAAGAAGACGTTGCAGAGATACTTTGGTTTGTTCTGGGAAGACGAGGGTGTTGAGATCTTAAGATAGTGTCGTTGCTGCAAGAAGGACGAAGACTGGCTTGCGGTCAGTGGAAAGAAAAGTTTTCAGGCACAGGTTGCGCACTTCATGACTATCTTTAGCTTGTCGACAAATGACAGGGTCGTGGTGACTGATATGGGCCAGATGAGTCCTCCATTCTCGGTTGTAAGTTATGATACCAAGCTGGAAAGGTTGATGATGTGGTGGTGGTGTGTCACAACAGGTGTGAATCATATATGGTTGCTGCTGGGAGGGAGTTGTAGCGGACCTAATCTTGAGCAATGCATTGAGGTCGTTCATGCTATCTGGAATGTGAATTCTGACTGCACGTTAGCAAAGTGTTAGGGTGTGGTTTTGCAAGGCTCACAGGTACTTGCCGGGAACCCGTGTGGACTCGGGGTTTTTGTGAGGTGTTGCTACAGTCATTACATCTGTACTCCACACTCCAGGTGGAAATCATGACTTGGGTGCCTTGTATAATTTATAGCATGCTTTACAACTCCTCCAAAGGATCCATAGTCTTAACTTATCGTCTTCGATGGCTTGAATGATGTGGGTGCTTCGCGCAGCTTTAGGGTCGTCCCGCAACCCTAGCCTTCCCGCCCTCAGACATAATGTATACCTCAGTTGGCGTGAACGTCTCTACGCCATGCGTAACCTCAGAGGCTACAGGTGTCCCCATGCCGTGCTCCTACAAGCCTTATGGGCTGCCCTTTTACCTCAAAGGCGTCAGTTCTTCAGCTATGGGCATCAAGACGCACATTGCCTGTAAACGTCTCAAACCGCCATTATGATTATCATTGTAATTCTCCGTCAGTAAACAGTGTAACCTCTCAATTCTTGTGTGTTTGACAAGCTGTGGTTTCTTAGGGTTCCCTCCATATCGTCCTTCCAACTTCATGGTTCTTCCCATGGTTCTTGGGTTATCAGGTTTCTTAAAACTCTACCTACTACCAGGATTTCTTTTATGCACTGTTCTTTCTGATAGTGTAAGCCATCTCCGTTGTTTTGCTTCTTTCTTTGTCACTTGTATGTAGCTCTTTCTGTTACTATCTCCCTGTATCAACTGTTGTCTTCAGTGATGTGGACTCTGTGTTGCTAGTTCTTGCTGCATTTGATACTATCGGTATAAGTATACGTTACCATTAGATATATTAAATCTTGTGGGGATATTGGGAACGTACATGTTTTACTGTATATCACTATCCCTTTAGTTATTTCTATCTTATTCCCTTTGCGTTTTTCACTGACTTCTGCTTTTCCCAAGTTCATTATGAAATTTCGATATTGCGTTTCTCCCAACAGTGATCCTGTTCTGACTTAAGTGTATCTCAGCCACAAATTCATTTTCGTGTGATTCAGCTTTGTGAAGTTTGAATGAAAATTGTATCAGATATAAAGAAAGCATTGTTATTGTTTTACCCGCA
>JAUUDY010466478.1:0-10816 GCA_032361765.1 Panulirus inflatus | reverse complement strand
ACTGGAGAGTTTGGGAGCCAAGACGTAGATCCTCCAACCGTTTTCCAACTGTTGTAGGACCTACGTCTTGGCTCACCGTTCGGCCCGTTCCACAGTCGCCGAGCTGAGTACAGACACCACGGACGGCACAACACGCCTCCAACCGCACCAAATACCACCATCAGATTTAAGTTGTGGAGCAGTGCTTGGTGGGACTACGTAGAACTGCTACAATTGAAAAGTCAGTAACAGCGCACATAACTAGAAAACCTCGGCTCCAGTCTCACACCCGCCATGAGGGCCACTGGCCCACACCATCCTCCAGCTCATCAAGGCTTATCTCAAGCCCCAGCTCAACTTAGCTTTACGTTGAGTACGCCTCGATGAACGCCGCCATCGGGAAGGGAAGGCCCTCGACGACTTCGTCGTCCTCGGGGAGCTTGCTGGTAGCGCAGAGTTGTTTAAACTGCCAAGACGCCCGTCTAGTGATTCGCATCACGTCAGGCATTCAGGATCAAGAAACTGAAGAAATTCCTAGCCATCAACTTTTCATCTGAAGTGTCCGACACCCTGTCCTTTTGCTGCAGGGAGGAGTCATTTCAAAAACTGTTCAGAATATGTCGCCAGTGCTTTACAATTCGCGTCAACAAACAAGTAGAACGCCGTCAGCAGTGTGATGGCTGTGGCGCCGCGGTACATCCTGAAGGACGAGAGAAGCAGTCACCTGCCTAGGGAAAAGTACTCCCATCGTGGCAACACGGGACACCCCAAGAAAGTGTGTGGCAAGAAACTACTGCTTTGCAGAAACCTAGTGACAGCAGGAAACTGATAGGTAAAGGTGCTTGTTGTCAGAAGCCTAGTGACTTCCACAGAACCCCAGCCAACCGTCGCTCGTCCAAAGTCAACGTTGGGTTATTTTCACTTGACGGGATACGTCAAGGGGCTCTGCTGTGCACGCCCGAAACCGGCGTAGAAACGACAGCTGCAACAGCTTGGGCTCCGCGAGTCTGCTCTCTTCAAGGCAATTCTCCCCCTGCGAGATGTGACAGACGACTCCACCGTCGACGTAGACGATCGCGACGCCGTTTTCTTGATATGGCGCCAGAGCCCTCATTATCATCCCTGTTAAATACCCCAAGCAAATTAAATAGCTCCACAACCAATATCCGGCCGATGTTAACCCTATGACCCAAGCGCTGAGCAGTTGGCGGATAATTGCAAGATATATCTGCAGGAGGAGGTGCAGTCCTTTGTACTCCACACTCCTCGGGCCATTCCCTTATCCTGGGGAACTAACACTAGACAGTATGGTGCAGCAAGGGATCATTCAACCGGGTGGTGAGGTGTGGTCGTGGTCTCACTTCATGCTGATCGCATCGATCTGCTAGCAGAGGAGGCGCCATTAACCACATTCATCGTGGGGACTTTACAATTTTCTAAGTGGCCCCTGGGATTCGAGTCCACAGAGGACGAATTTTGCATATGTGGAGTATCGCACTCAAGGGCATCAACAACTGTGCTGTCGGGGTTGATGTGCTCATTTGAGACTCATCCTACTTAGGTCCACCTTCAACGTATCCAGGAGATCCTTCAGCGATGCCATAAACACGGTATAATCAAACCGCAGCAGGTTTGTGTATGCCTGCCAGTCTGCCGAGTTCTGTGGGTATTCACAGCTGGAGGTAAGGTGAATGCGATCGGGGATTTCCCCACCCCACTAACATCATGGACCACAGGTCATTCATGGGTCTCATGAATCAGCGAGCAGACTTCACCCTGTGCATAGCAGCAGTGGCAGACACCCTCCACTCCTTCTCAGCTCCATGAATGATTTTGTCTGTACCCCTGTCCACCGCGCACCATTTGAGAAAGTGGAGCAAGCCCTTGTCTGGACTCCAGTTTTCCCCCACTTCGATCCTCCTTTCCTAGTTTTCCAGATGCCTTGCATATGAAAAAGTGTGGGTTACACCCTTTTCAGCCACACAGTGATAGGTGGAGGCTAGCGGAGAATGGGCTCATTTTCTTTATGATGTGGAGGCAAGATATGCCATTGTGGAGTTAAAATTCATGACATGGTGTGGGCCATGAAAAAGTGCTACCTGCATTTACAAGGTCTACCACACTACGGTCTCTTTTGTGATGAGAAGGCGCTGGTGCACATTTTGAACGACTACCCACTGGATACTGTATATAATCCACATCAGCGTCTAAAGAAGACAATGCAGTTTTCCTTCAGGGACTGTGGCATAGGGGGAAAGAGCTTGCAATCCCCCAATGCCCTCTTCCTCTCAATAGTGGGTAACCCTCGTGACTCACTTAATCTCACATGTGTATCTTGTTTGTTTGTTGATAAACTTGGTGTCACATCATCATCGTCAGTGTTTTACCATACCTACACTCGCTTGCAAAATGTATGGTTTGCATGACCCATTAGGAAAAAATGTATATGTTACCGTGTACAAAGGAGACTTGCAGTTGCTGTAGTTCGTTAAAACTGTGAAAAGTTCACTGTGACTTCTTTGTACAATGGTTATATAGTCACACTGGTGTGAATTATTGCATGACATAATGCAGCTGATATGTTACATATAGTAAAAGTTGCCTCTGAATAATTTTACCTATTGTACAAAGCTGGCTGGCTTGTATAGTCACACTGGTGTGAATTTCTGTATATGACTGACAATACATCTGATATGTTACTTGCAGTAATAGTTGCTTCTGAATGATTACCTATTTGTATAGGATTGGGAGGAAGTATGGGCCCCATCTCTATAAAAATTTCTCATATATCTTAAAACAGTTTAAACTTTTGAACACTGACATCATCATTTCATCACTTAACTCAAGGGCCAGCGACCCTCATTTTTTCCGTCGCATGCAGCCAGAGATTTTATAGATGCAGCTGGAAGAACAAAACACAAATTATGTGATGTATTTCTGACAAACTTGAGATAATGACTAAGTTTTATTTGCTTTATTACATGTTGGGTAAACAAGAAACTGAGATAGATGAAAAAGGGAAAGACCTGGGAGAAGGGCAAAGATTTTGAAAGGATTTTATTACAGCTTTTAGATAAACCTTGCTTTTTATTCCCCTTATTTATAGTGTCAGTAAAACAAACTTATCTGTCCCAATACATTTTCAAAGGTTATGTCACACATTTTAGCACCTTGTCATCTCTTCTTTATCCCTGATTACCATATTTAGATGTCTGGGCATGGAATTGGCAAGGTTGCTGAACTCTACTAGGTCCATGTTTTGGGTCCATAAGATTTTGATTTGAATGAGGTGAGGCATTGATGAGGTCTTAGCAGGTTTCTGGTTGGATTGTAGGTATGGTATAAGAGATGGGCACAGACGCATGTTAAACATCAACAACAATATTTTATTGAATAAGGTACAGAAGGTGAAATAGCCCTGGGGCAGTAAATTACTGGAGGAGTAGGATTATTTATAGTGGGAAAGGAGAGGTCATATGTGGCAGGTTGAGAAATAAGAGATGGTTGTGGCTGGAGCCTCAATATTAGTGATGATAGGTGTCAGATATGAGGCACTGCAATTAGACCTTCCAGGAAGGTGAAGCATTAGGAGTCACATTAGGACTTCTGATATTTAAGACCATCAATTTTTTTTTCTATTTTTTCTTTTTTTAAGGATTATTAGATCAGGTGAGGTCACCCACTGCCACCTGTCCCCAAATCAGGGCATCGTTAGTAAGTTAACACTTTGTGAAGTAACATTGGGTCACTTGACTTTCATCTGGTTCCAGCAGTTCTCAACTGTGCTAAAGTTTAGGGAATTCCCAGGCCACTTCTGCTGTTCAGTATTTTTCCCAGATAATCAATTCATACCTTTCTAGCCCTATGGCAGGGGGCACTGTCCTGCATAAAGTAACCACACCCATGAACCTCATAAAAAGGAACAGATGGTCCTCTAGCACCTTAATGTACTGCTCTTCATTCATTGTATTGTTTTTAGGTAAGAAGCACAACTCATTCCTACCCATTACACCACTTAAGCATCCCTAGATCATCACACTATCTGGATGTTTTACCAACTTCTTTGTGAAATGGGTTATACTGGCTAGCATGCTCTGGCCGCCTCTTTTTCCCTTGCCTCAACTGCACACACTTGAACACACTTTCGTCAGAAAACATCACCTTACTCCTCTGTTGCTCACTCCAATCCTTGTATTTCTTGATATGTGCAAGTTTTTCATGCTCATTTTCTATGTAAGCAGGGGTTGGGGGGAATGTGAGGGTTCATTTTTAGGCAGTGTTGAATGATTTTTTACCATTTCTTAGAAGTTCTGGATGGCTTTTCTTGAGTTTGGCATCTGAAATGTGAGGTTAACTTGATAATTTTAATCTCAGAAGGTTATCTGTTGTTCTAGAAGTCTTCCTTGGGCCACCAGGAATACGTTTTGGTGGTGGAATGATATCAACACTGGCAAGCAGCATCTTGATTGTGCATTGTAAGTGCCCAGTGCACTTTAAAACTTTCATGTGTACTCATTTTCTTTTTTCTAAGCAAGAATTCAGGCTTTCTTCTCCTTAAAAAGGTAAGATCCAATCATCTTGAAACAAAAGTGGAAGAGATACAGCACCCAGAAGCAAAATTTCTAAAATGAAGTGGTAGCCAGGAAGAGTAAAGAAAGAACATCCTTCTCTCAAGATAGCATGACGCACACTAAGGCGGGTTACTGGTGCTAACACTATTCTCAGTGACCAGATTTTTTATTTCACCATGAGAGCATCATATGCTTGTACCCATTATAAACCTTAACTGTGTATTGTCTTTGAAAATATATGGGGAGTGGATAAGGTTTTGTGCAGACACAGTAATACTTTGGTGATATTTCTACTTTTGTACTTTACATCAGGATGTAAAGTATAACTGCATTTTTGGTTGTCCATTTCATCTTTCAATTATTTGAAGCAGTTTTTGACCAATGTTGCATGATTACTGCATCTGCATGTGGCATTTGCAGCTGATCACTTATTACTTGTTACTTGGGTGGCTGACTAGTTCCTGAAATTGCAGATCCATGACTTAGTTTATTCCATTCATCCACTAGTTTGCTACAAAAAAAAACTTTGTTACATCTGAAAGAAGTTCCTTGCTTAGCTTTTTGTTATGACCTCTATTCTATTTGTGTATCTCATGGAGAGCTGTTCACTGGTATAGGAACTTTAAGTTAGCTTTCCAGTTTTAGGTACCATGTTTGTTGTCCTCCTCTGAACCTTAGCAGTTAGCTTTCTGTGCTTCTTTAAGGGTAGCCACCAAACTTGAGAAGCATTTTTAGTTTTAGTCTAATAAATTAGTTATGAATACTTCCTTTAACTTGTGCCTAACTACATTTCTTATATTTGCCAGCAGACACTATGTCTAAAAAATTCTCCCATGGTGGAGATATGGCTGCAGTGTAGGTACACTGTTAACTCCAGTTCCTTCTCGCAAATAGATTCCTGTAGCTTATCTCTTAGTGGATTATATTCGTATCCAGGTCATCTTTTTCTGTACTCAATTCTTTTTACTTTGTATTTATTGAAGATGAATTTCATCATCCATGTATCAAAGCAACTTTGTTGTGATGGTGTTATATATTTTACGACATATGTAGTATGTACTTCACATTTTTATGTATGGTTTTATGATAATGCATTGTAACTGCAGATGGATGATCCTCTCTCTGATTGGATCATTCTATAATGACCTTCCAGGATCATACAATAATGATCTCTGTAATTATATTGTAAAAGTTCATGCTGCTAAATACTCTGGTTACGTTTATTCCCTTACCTGGTCGGACAAATGTTATCATGGTGACTTTTCCGTAGGTCTGAGGAAGGTATACCCATATTACTTCACCTTCACCACCTTCACCAAGGGCCGCTGGGTGGGGGAGAAAATTCTTGATGTTTTCGCCAAGGAGTTCCGTGCCCATCCTGCCGAGGAATATGTGAGTAAATCAACTAAAATTTTAACTGAAGTAGATTATCTTTTTTTTCTCCCTCCTTGTATATATGTACTTATAAGGCTAGTGATGATGTACATGATGGCTTCATTTTATGAATATTACCTTTGCTTCTACATGAAAATAAGCTAGGAATAACCACATGAGTTTATACTTGTAGATTAGGACATGTATAAATCATACACAAAAGTTTTTCGTGTCACTTGAATCTAATACCACATCACTAGATTTCATTCATTTAGGACTTATATGATTAAAATATTTTGCATTGATTACCTCACAGAAACCTATTTTACTCTATGAACTGTTCTTGGTGCATTTTGATACTTACATTTCAGATTGATGATGTGATGGTTTGCAGTATCCTAATGATAGGGTGCTTAAGAAATGAAGCTAATTACTATTCATGATTCACAGAGGTTTAGTAAAGCATTGTGGATTATTGCGTGTTCTTGGAATCTTTACAAAACAAGTGTAAGATCATAATTTTGCTTGAATATTATTGTTGCATTTTTTAATCAGTGTTTAAAGAGAACATCAGATTAGACTGTTCTTACAAAGCACTGAATGAAAGCACAAGAGGTAACTGCATTTTCTGGTCAGCAAAACAATATGAAATTTTTCAAATTGATTATGTTATGTATATTGGAATAAAAACTGTAATCTTATAATGCTTCATACAGTTTATTAACATTGTAGTAAGAAATATCCAGCAGTTATCATAATAATCATGAAAGATAAGGCATTCACCTATCAGGTTTTATTTGTTGTACAAATCCTATTATTTGCCTATGGTGGACATATTGTGTCTGACACCATGGTACAGTCTTAGAAGTCAGATCACATAATTTGCCACCTCAATTACCCAATGGTAGTAAGGGTGGAGCCATTCTGGGTGATGTTCTTCCTCACCTAGCACAAGTCCTAAGAAGTTGTCCAAGGAAGAAAAGGCCTATATTCTTGCTTAGAAGCATGGAGATTTATCTACAAGTGAGATTTCAAGATCTACTGTGGTGCTGAATTCATCAACCACACAATTTTTCTTCCTTCTATTATTATCCCTCTTGAAAAATTGAATCTGGTCAACTTAGGAAGACCAGTAAATGACTAATAACTTAATAGGGAAGGGTTTTTCAATACCTCGCTCATCAAGTTTTCATTCTGGTCTTCTTCGGTTGACCACACTCAGTTTATCAGGGAGGGGTGACATTGAAAAAAGGAAAAAAATACTTGGCCCAAATGGTTAATTTTGAAATCTCACTTGTAGACACATTTTCTTGCTTCATAGCAAGAATACTGGACTTTTCTTTCTGGGATATTTACTGGTAGAGGAAAAATATTGCCTGGAAAAGGTGGAGTGAAAATATCAATAAACACAAACTGCAGGCAAAAGTTGCATCTGTCCCCTCCATCCCACTGGAAAATGAGGAAGTAAATCATATCATCTGACTTATAAGACTGTACCATGCTGCCAGACATATAATATCCCCACCATAAGCTACTTGTAGGATTTGTTTCCCAAATAAAATGTGTTGCATGAAAGCTTTATTTTAAACTAATCATGGATTTTTGTTTTTTAGGAGGCTGTATTTGTTAGTAATTTTATATTGCTCATAAGAATGAAATATCTGATTATTCATATTAATTTTCATTGCACAAGAGTTTGTTTGGGCTAGAATATTTTACAAACTGTTCATGGGCTATGGGTATTAAATTTACTTAATGTATAATTTATTCACCTGTTGAAGAGTATCATGCTGGAAATATCCAGCATTTTACTGGATCACACACAACATCTAATGAAAGAAATGTTGATTTACACAGACCCTGATTTCCAATAAAGTAGCTTTAATGTAGTTAGAATATACATTAACATTTGTGTGTGCTTTCCTAGGAACGATGCATCAAGAGTGGAACGCTGACTGTCAATTATGAGAAGGTTGATACTGACTACCGCCTTAAGCACAACGACTTGCTCGCCAATATTGTCCACAGGTACCAGCTTTACCTCCTTCAGACCCACTCCTTGATTCTGATGATTCAGCTAACACTTTCACCTTTCAGTCTTTTAGCCATTGAAAACAAGAATTCCTCAGGTGTAGAGCTCATCTTAAAGAGTTTATAGGTTATGTGCCAAAGCATTCTTGGGTATATTTTTGAAGCACAGAAATGGAAGAATAAGATCGTTTTAGTGAAGTATTATAAAAGCTGTTGGCAAATAGCATAGATATACATCCAATGTAAAAAAACGATTACATAGTTTAAAATTAACAGAGAAAATATTAATGTCAAAGAAAACACCTTATGGAAGCATGGACAAATCAGTTATCTGATGATGGGAATAAGGAAGGGTTACAATATTAGTGAGTACAAGCTACTGAGGAGAATATGAAAAAAATCACAGTAAGAAAGATAATAAAAAGTTGTGATAATAATGACTGTTATGAATATGATGCTTTACTGCCCATCAAAACGATAGACAGTTAACAGGATGTATAGAGGTGTGTAATGTATAATGCAGTGGCCTTGCCCATCATTTTCTAACCAGGTCCTATGTATTTTTTTATCTTTTGCAACTGGATGATATGCAACATTATTTGTATACATAGACTCATATTACAACATATGATTACTCATAGAATTTCATTTTAGTTTGATATCGTAGAAATAAACATATAAGTTTTGAAATGTTTAGATTACAGTAAAAGGGAGCCATATTAGCAGAGAATATGAGACATCACATTATGTAAGGCAACAAGAAACTTTCTGGCTTCCACACGGGATCAGTCTTTCCATATAGGGTGATCATTTGTACTGTGCTGGAGATATAGCATTGCTACAGAGTTACACATGTTACTCTAACATTAAAAACTTTTTTTTCTTTTCATACTTTTGCCATTTCCCGCATTAGTGGGGTAGTGCCAGGAACAGATAAAGTTTTAGCCTCATTCACTCATTAACAAAACGTTATAAATATATATGTATCTAATCAGTAATCCAGAATATTTTTAGGAAATTAGGGGTAACTATTGATACAGAATTATTAGGATAAGTTCAGAGCATGGCAAGCACAGAACACATAATTTAATGATTTACATTGTGGTTGTTACTAGACTTTTCCTGCATCCCCCCCCTCAGTCACGGACAAAAGTCTACATCAAGGCTGGGCCTTACTTGAAATATAAAGAGAATTATACAACAGAAGGAAAGACAAGGGGAAGGATTAACAAATTTTGGAGGAAGTGAAAAACCTCTCTCAAAATTTTTGAAATATGCCTGGTCATAGTTATTGGGAAAGACATGAGAATGTAGAGAGTTCCAAAGTTTCAACGTGTAAGGAAAGAAACCAGTATGTAAATGGCCCACCCTTGAGTTGCCGATGGCCACACAATAATCATGTGGTGCAGCAATTTGCTGAGTATTGCATTGGTCTAGCTAGTGGTGTGGGCACACAAGCAGCCAGCTCTTAGGAGCAAAAACTTAAGTAATATCTGTAAAAGAGGGAGTGAACCAACATTGCAGCATAGGGTGAAGGGGGGTCAAGTTTGGAAGTTATCCTGGGACAATTTATAAGTTGGACCACTATCGACTCGGCTCAGTCAAGTAAGGATGCAGAGCTAGAACCACCCCTGACATGAGAGCGCTACTCCATACAATGACGAATCAGTCCCTTCTGTTAATGGAGCAACTGTTCAGCAGAGAAAAATTTTCAACTGAACAGGACACCCAATTTTTTAGAAGCAGACTTAGCAATTCCTGTAATGTGGGGTTTCCAAGAAAGAGTGGATGTTACATTAATACCAGGTATGTTCATTAAGTCAAGAGGTGGAATTACAGAACTGTCATAGGAAAGACGAGTTGTGAAGAGTTTTGGAAGAGAGATGGGTAGAAATTGGGTCCGAGATATCGTCCAAGTCCAACTTTATTGAGGAAACTGTGTCAAGACGAGATGCAGATCGAGTGAGAGAAGAGGGAAGAGAATTGAAGGATGTGGACGGATGATGTTAAGTCATCAGCATATGAGTGTATTGTGTTATTTGTGGAGAAGAGGATATCGTTGAAAAAAAAGGTGAAAAAGTGTAGGGGACTGGACAGAACCTTGAGGGACACTGCTGTTGACGGAGAAAAGGGGCAACCACAGAGATAGAATGGCCAGAGAGGAAGCTAAATATGAGGGAACAGAGTGAGGGAGGGAAGTCAGAAGAGGGGAGCTTAGAGGTAAGACCCCAATGCCACACTGTCAAAAGCCTTAGATATGTCAAGGGTAGCTACACATGACTACTCAGGGATGATAACCAGACATTAGTAAGATAGAAAGAATATCACCAGTGGATCTTGCCCTATGGAAGTCATACTCATGATCAGAGAGAAGACTAGGATTTTCGAAGTGTTTAAGGATATGAGAGTTGAGGAAGGATTCAAAGACTTTGGAAATGGCAGATATAAAAGTAATAGGATGATAGTTGGATGGGTCAGAACGCTCACCCTTCTTAGTGATGGCATGTATCAATGCATGCTTCTAAAGAGAAGGTAAAGTTTTGGTTTTCAAACAGAAATGGGACAGACAAGCAAGCACAGGTGCAAGTTCAGAGGCACACTCATTACACAGGAATGTATGCCATCAGGACCGTAAGCCTTGCTTGTTTCCGGAGAAAGAAGCGCTCTCTGTACTGTCCAAAAAGGGATTATGGGAAAAGGCATAAGATTAGTAAGAGGAGCATCAGGGGATTGAAGGAATATTAGAGTCATCCAAGTTGGAGTTAGAGGAGAAGCGGGAATCAAAGAGAGTTACTTTGTCTATGGGAGAGACAGCTGTAGTACCGACAGAACGGAAAGTGAAGGAAAGGTGGAGCGATAGA